>SCHK01115244.1:0-14322 GCA_004124795.1 Poropuntius huangchuchieni
AAAAAAATAATTATTTTACGTGTATCATAAATTGCTGTTTATTTATTTTTTTATTATATACGTGATTAATTAAATAATTATAATTATTATTATTATCATCTCATTTGTAATAAATACACAAAATAAACAGCAATAATAATATTAATAATAATAATAATTATTATTATTATTATTATTATTATTCTCCCTTCGCAGACAGCCGAGTTTTGGAACAGAGTGAAAGAGTACAGAACATATTTAATATTTAATTTGATGCTAATTAAAATGAGGCTCTTTGGGACTGAAGTACAGTGGGTTCACTGAGTTGAACTATTACGTACATGGATGTCAATTGTTCAAATAACAAAATATTGGAACTTGGCCTATATATTTCCAGTGGGAAAAAGGGTTGTGAAATGTGACAACATATTGTAATTCCATCCTTCACAGCCTCGCTTTGAATCGTTTTCATAAAATTAAATAGGGCACCTAGTGTGAATGAAGTCTATTACTTAAGTATATTTGATCTCTCATGCATATTTTTAAGTCACTGATGGAAGAAAACAGTGAAAGTCATACTTCCCGCTGAGGCTGCTAAATAGCATTGAAAAGCAAAGCTGAATAAGTGCCATTTTGATTTGAAAATTCAGCTCAATAGGTGAAAAACTGATCAAATTAGCAAGGATGTGGCAAATAAGCCAAGCATGAATCTTCACACATGAACTGAACTGTTAATGTAAAAAAAAAACTAATGAATTGACTTGCATTTGCATTCTATTAGAGCCACAAAAGCAATTAGGGTTTGAATTGTTCCAGGGAGATGTTCGTGTTTTATCTCTAAAACAAAGCCACATATTTTCTCTCTTTGCCCGGTTAATCACAGTTATGATCCATCAGTTCGGGCTTGTCAGCGACGGACTATTTGAAAAATCTTAATTAGCACCTAAAGGAGTCTCGTTAGAACACTCAGCTGCTGCTCACTCCTGAAAAAAACCCTGTCGAATTTAATAACCACCCAGGACTACACATGAGGGATTTTTTTTTATTCAGGATCAGTGGGAAGAATAAGCTTTGTTATGAAAGCAACAGATTACCATGTTTTTTTTCGCCGAGTTTCATACTGAGTAAAACTGTTCGGGTTTCTCGTCTGGCACTCTTGCGCAACAATAAAAATGACCCTTGCGGATATCCAAACAAAAGCCTGTTCATATCAGTAACCGACTGAACAACACAGGGTCCGTTTCTCTGCCTTGCAGGTCTTTGACCTCACGAGTCCAAGTTCTGGAACATACTTATGAAGACTTTGACCTGTGAGGTCTCAGAACAGCCGCTCGGCTCGGTTCTCAGACGGATCCTCTGGTTTATATCGTCGGCAGCTGCAGGACTATCCGTGCCCGTGGAGCCCCTCGCATTCTGAAGGGGAGGCAGAGAAATGCGCAAATGCAGCTTTTCGTGCTGCGGCCATTGATATGCATACCAGGGGCCAGCTGCTGCTGAGCCGAGTCGAGTTGAGCCGTCCGCTGTGAGTAAGTGTGTGTGTGTGTGTGTGGCTTAAGAGAGATATGCCTGGCGAATGAGACGGGACATACCTAATATCCCCTTAGGGAACTGGCTTCCTCTCCCAAAGCTCTTGCACCCTCTCAGTTCTCCATCAGATATCCCAGAATTCTCTGAGGCGCTTGGAGGGAGGGGGGGGGGGTTCGCTGTTGTGGTTGGAAAGATGCCACGCTCTCTCCGAAATAAAAACCACAAGTCAGCCGAACCAAACGCGGAGGACGGAAGAAAGAAAATGAACACGCAAGGTGTTCATCAAAAGCGTTTTCAAGGGCGTGATTTAGACTAAATTACGTAGCTTTGTTTCCAAAGAGCGAACAATTAAGTGAGAAAACGGCTTCAAAGGCTGAGTGCGGTTAAATTCTGCTTTAATGACTGCATGATTAGAGAGGTTTACTACCCACTTCCAGCACCTGGGGGGAATTAAAGATCGAGAGAAAGAGAAAAAAAAACACTTGATTGTGGAGGAGACGAGAAGTCAGCAGGGGAAGAGTTCTGATACCGAGCAGGTGTGTGTGTGTGTGTGTGTGCGTTTAAGTGTGCCGGCAGACGCGCAGCGAATGCGAAGGAGAGAGTGAGAGGGCATGCTTCATTCATGCCCATTCATACTCCCATTTGCATAATCAGTCTCTCGCTGCACTTTGGGAGTGGCGGTCCTGGAATGCGGCTGTCGCAATTCTCCCTTCCTGTCACTGAGCTGCGGTTTTCCTGCACTGGCGGCAAGAACATGCCGTCTGCCAAAACTCTCTAAATAACCCCTGATAAAACGCCTCCACATTTAAAAGGAAACTTAGAGGGGGAAATCAAATGCATGACTAAGTGGGAAATGCTCATGATATGGGCTTTCTCGTGCTTACTGCTCTGAAAAATGAAAATGCCAAGGATTTTGTCGAGTAAATCTGTCAGTGTGAATACGCTGTGAAAAAGCACAATCATGATGAAAAATTAATTTAATACAAATAAGTAGCCATATAAATTAACATCCAGAACATATTTACATTGGCCAACAATTTAAAAATAGTTAAGACGTAAAGTCTATCTCAGACGGATAGGCAAAGTTGATTGTAAAATAGATTTTTGTGGTCTGTATGTCAACGATAGGCTTGCGTTCAATATAACGGAAATAAAACAAGCAGCATATTGACTTATTTTAACATATAAAGTGATCCTCATTTGGATGTTTTCTCATCAAATATTGATTATTTGTGATTCATTTGATTTATTCATCAGTGCATCATGTAACAATTCATTTTTAATCAACTGAAAGCTCAAACGCCGAGTCTACTTAAAGGCATTTACTCACTTGTTTGCAAAGTCTTAAGCTATTTCGTCCTTAATCCACCCAATCATTCAGAGCCACTCCTGACAATTACGTCCAGACATTTTTATCAGTATATACTGTAAGTAATCATGATAGCTCACCAAGCCAACTCAACACCTAAGCTTACACTTTGAACCTGTATACTACAGATCAGCAAACTCAAGCCTTGTTTATCAAGCAGCCAAACTCTTTTGAACCCTCTGAACGAGACCTCAGACAAGCGTAACAGTATTTTTTCCCCCCATAGAGTATTAAAAGACAGTGCGTGTGGACCTGAGACAGCTTGACAGAACATAATGGCTAGGTACATTTTACGCTTAATTATGAGTTTGTGTCTGAGAGAGGGACACAGAACATCCTGTCTTTCTGCATCTTCCGGTTGCTGACTGAAAGCACCAGACAGACATGCACTTGCAAACACTTACACACACACACACATATATGTCGAGGGAGGTTGAGTAACTACACAGTCTGTGACCTTCCCTCAGCAAGCAGCAGAGAAAGAGGAAGTTCCTTCACCCCACCCAGAGACAGAGAGAGTGAGAGAGAGACTGCCAGACTACTTTTCACAGATGAGGAACAGCAATATCTGTAAATAACTCAGCAAAAAAAAAAAAAAAAAAAAAAAAACAGCTCTGTCGTATTCACACAGAATATGCATCCCAGACAGAAACACCAGATACATGCTTGTTATGCAAGGATGCATTATCACAATATCCACAAAAATTAAGCAGCACAACTTTTTTCAACATTGATAATACTAAGAAATGTTTCTAAAGCACCTAATCAGCATATTAGAAGGATCACGTGACATTGAAGATTAGAGTAACGGCTGCTAAAAATTTGGCTTTGCCCTCGCCGGAATTAATTGCATTTTACAATATACTACTAAACAGTTATTTAAAATTGTAAACATTTTTCCAAACATTACTGTTTTTACTTGAGCATAAGAGACATTTCAAAACCATTCAAAGTTCTTACTGACCCCCTTGACACAAAATAAAATCAAACTAGCATATCTCCAAGTATTTGCATAGAGTTGGATCGATTTCAGGCTGTTATTCTACAAACATCTTAGTGGCAAATGAAATTGTGTGGAAGCCATTATGAAGTCATCAATATCAAATCGCCATCTCTTCCTGGCAAAGGAGTGACCAGGCGGGCGGACCAATGTAAAAATACACCGAATCTCCCGTTCTCTAGATGGATATACAGATATATTCCACTTCCGTTTCCAGACGGTTTGAGAGAGTTCCCTCTTGTGTGTAGTGAGAGGCAGGAAAGCTCTTGAGAGGAATAAAAGCCTGCTGTGGGGGGTCTGATAATGTGATAATGCAGAGAGCTTCGGGACATTTTGGTCTCACTTGAGACCGAGGGAAACAGCTCGATGTTAACGAGGCAACGTCATTCACCGTAAGGGCCCATTCAATCGGCAAAGCACTTATAACACACATTGTCGGTGCAAAAAGAGACAGAAAACGGCAAATGTGTGTAAACACGCAGGTTTACATTCTCTCGCTCCACTCATACAGGGAAAGTAACTGGGTGAGAGCCGGTGGGTGGGGGAGGTGGTGGAGGGCTGATCACAGAGAGATGGGAGGGAGGAGATGTTGGTGAATGCACCTCTTTGTTGGTTCATATTCCGTTTCCACCACAATACTCCAATCCCTGCATCATCAGCTCCATTCAGGGAAAACAGTTCATGCAAATGACCAGGCCTGCCATTCATTGAGTGTTTGTGTGTGTGTGTGTGTGTGTGTGTGTATTGGAGGGGGGCACACTACTAAAAAACTTTTCCTCTAATCCTCTACCTCACAAACAGGACCCTGTCTGCAGCAAGAGTCAAGCATTAGAGCCCCAAGGGTAAGAAGAGCCGCCACACATGCGAGTAACCCGAGACTGGAGACAACCCAAAGCAGATAAACATAAAACAATCAGCCTGAGACTGCTTTATCGGATTATTCCTTCTAAAAATACCCCGAAATGAACTTTATGATGCATATTTAAGCAGCAAACTTGGTTGGAGCGCATGATGTTTTCCCTCAGCAGTCCCGTGATTAAACCCTCAATGGCCCGATCATTAAAAACACATCCACTGTCAAGTACCTGTGATAGCTAAACGACCCATTTCGGAATTACCATAACATGACGCCGTTGCCGTGGGACATGTGGAAGTCATGCTGGGCTCGAGAGAGACAGATGGAGGAACGAGATGATAAAAAAAACAAGCACTAGACAGAGAGAGGGAGAGAGAGAGAGCTGAAAACTAAGCGCCCTGGCCTTTAATGGCTCTTAATGATTGTTTGTTTACACACTCAGCACTGTATCTACAGTAAAGGCCAATGGGACAGAGGTCATGACACCGAGGGTTAGTTACTGGTCAATTAAATACAGCATGTGGAAAGTGTCTAGAAATGTTATCTGTGATTTTTTGCATCGGTCTGCTCAAGATAAATATTTCATGCCATTAAATTTAGGCCACTGTGACGGCTACTCTATCTCAACGTCCGCCCGCAGAATCCACATCTCACCCCTCTCCCGGATATCAGGTTGTAACATTTGGACTGGGAAACCAATATCATGATAGTCTCTGGAGTCTGAAGAATGGGTCACCAAAACACTGACACTCTTGGCCCCCTTCCAAGCGCTCATCTAAGGAGGGAAGCTGACACTACTTGGAATATGCCAACGCAAAACCTAAGACATACAAATTTCACCTTGGTGGCGTGGCTTAGTGCTTTAAACCTCTAGTCTGCCAACCTTAGGATTGTTGCTTTAATTCTAGCAGAGGTGATTCATGGACATCGCCACAGTGCCCCAGAGCACTTAACCTCAGGTTATGCCAAGGGAACTGTCCCTAAGAAGTGCACTGTACGTCTGCCAAATAACTACTTACTGTTGAGTCTGAAGTTTGTGTCACCAAAGAACTGACACCCTTGGCCTTTCTCCAAGCATTCATCTGAAGACGACTATGGCAAGCCATTTTAACAATATCTATTTTTATGCATCTGATACTTATTTTTGGATTACTAATAAGTAATACAAAAGTGAGCAGAATATTTTCATTTTCTTACATCACTAGTTTCGCTTGTTTTTTTTTTACTTGCAACATGCAGTGACTAGTCAGAATGTCTAGTAAATGAGTACGACCCAATTAATTCTATGAAAATTGTCACAGATACTAGTAGCTGAACTATTTTTAGTGAGCCCAAATTAATATTGATACATAGTAAAACTGAAATAGGTGCCAGTGGAAATGAGAAAAGAAATAGTTGGCATCTGAAGCAAAAATTCTTGCCACTGCTGAGAAGTACTAGTTTGCAATGAATTACCTGATAATAGGGACTGTTACAAAATCGAATGAATTTTTTTTTTTTTATGAAATTGGAAAAGATGGTAGTCGTTATTGGCTTACTGCTAGGGCAGCAACTAGTAACACAGACACTAGTTAGTTTAAAGAGATGAAACGGCTTGTCATGGACATCTGACACTTGCAGTACACTAGGAGAAAACTTAAACAGTTCACCCCGATGCAGCGCAAAATGTAACAAACTGGCTCACCCGTGATGCTTTCCGCTTGTATTTATTGGCGAAGTCAAATTTCTCCTTAATGTCATCCAGAAGCTGCTCCAGACGCGCTTTCTCCTCTTTCCCCGTGTAATCCGGGCTCAGGAGGACATACGCCCTCCAGTTGGCCGAGTCAAAGCCCCAATGGCAAGTCCTGTTCTCCAGCGATTTGTGACTGTGCACCACGAATTTCTGAGTCGGGTACATGAGCCTGCAGTCCATGCACTGGATGCAGGGCGCGTTGGGACTCGTGTAGAGCTCCGGGACCAGCAGACCCTTACACTTCCCGAAGCACTCGTGATAGATCTTGAAGCTCTTCTCGGTGAGCTCCAGCTCGATGGAGCCGTACAGCTCCTTCTTGGAGTGCGGCGGGTACGTCCCCCCGTAGATGAGCGCGTTGCACAGGCGCTCCGCGTCCGTCTTGGTGATGAGTCCGCAGGACGGCGCGGAGAACGGCAGGATGCCCATCACCTTCAGGATCTCCAGCTGGTCGGCGGTGCAGCGCGAGCAGTAGATGTGCAGGTCGTCGCACACCGAGTTGATCTGCTGGAGCGAGAAATCCCGCAGCACCGTGTTGAGGATCTGCGGCAGGCACAGGCGCTTCTCGCCGCCCACCACGAAGCACGAGATCGTCTCGCCCTCCAGGACCGTCTCGCACCTCTCGGTGGAGCGGTCAGACGGGATGAAGAGCGGCCCGGGCATCACCGGAGGAGGCTGCATGGGGGGGAGGTGCAGCACGGGCTCCGGGACGTCTTTGCCGTCCTTCTTGAAGAGCAGGTCGTGTTGCCATCTGGCCGAGAACGCGGCCGGTCCGCCGAGAGAGCTCATGGAGCTCAGGTGAAACTGTTTGAGAGTTTGTTGCAGTCCCGGGTGAGGCTGGAAACTCTGTCGCGCTACTGTTTCCATGTTTCGCGCACCGCGTTGTCGTTGAAACCGAGCGTCTGGCGAGAAATACGACTCAAAGGTCCTGGTTCCGCGTCTCGAAATCCAAGTCTGTGAAAACAAGCGCAAGAAGGCCGATAGGGCTTCATCAAATCCCCACTCAGACGAAGGTTTCCACCGGCGCGTCTTCTTCCCCTGCAGCGGGCTCTCTTCTGTCCATATCCACAGACAGACGCGTACGGAAAACTCAAGTGTAACACAGGCAAAAGCGCGCAAGTTGCAGCAAAACTATCCCACGGGGGAGCCGAACTTGTCCCACGTCAAATTCAGGAGTCGAATACACAATCCGCCAACTTTAAATCCGTATTTTTCCCTGCGAGTAGAGATCGCTGCAGCCGGACACGGCGCGTCGCCTCCGCTCCTCTGCCCCTGCAGTTCAGTATGACTGAGTCAGTGAGCACAGCCTCTCTCTCGCTCGCTTTCCCTCTCTCTCTCTCTCTCTCGCTCAGTGTTTGTGTGTGTCTGGCTCAGTCATTGAATCCCAGCCAAGAATGTGACTGACTCCGCAGGCTGTGGCTCTTCCAAGAACCAGCCTTCACTCCCCACTGCTGTAGAGAGACAGTCACTGTACTTGTAACATTAGCATTTATTTTTGTAAACACCTGATCTTTTTATTATTAGTGTTTTATTTGTAAACTTTACTTTATTCACAGTATTCTGTTGTTTAATTAATTCATTATATTTATTTATGTAAATATCATTATTTAATTTACGGACACAGCTTTACTGGCATGATTGTCATCATTTTAAATACTGTCAAAGTCTACACAGTTCTTAAAATATATAATAATAAAACAAACTGACACTGTTTCACAAAATCTGTAATTGTATAATATTTAATGACTTGTCTTCTCAAATTGCAACATTGTTAGTTTACTTTGATACTTCGAATATACAATTTTTCTTGACTAAGAAAAATTTGAATTCAATTTAAAACACACATCACAGGTTGTCACGATGGCACCACTTTAATTTCACTTAAATAAAATAAGCCTGCATTAAGCCTCAAACAGTTTGTAAAACATTTGTACAATGAACATTTTAAATGAAAGTCCGAGGGGGGAGGAAATAAGAGCATTTTGCAGGCAGGGCAGTATGTTGAATCAGTGGGTTGATGGGTGGAGTCTGAAACAGACGCTCTAATTTAGACTGACTGCGGTCTGAGTTTGTAAGCTTTGGTTTTCCTGAGACTTCTAGACTGAAATGAGTACAGCAGACTGAACTGGGAAAGTACTGGGACTACATGACTAATAAACACACACATGTTGTTTCACAATATTTGTATGATATGACAAACCAACTGTAATGTTTCGCCAATAATATCAAACAACTGGGTCAAGCACATCAAGCAATAATAACATCACTCATTACATCATCATTCTCCTCATAATTATGTTTTCATTCTAAATTGATGTCAATTATCTAAAATAACATTCAGTGCCACTATTACAACATCTTGGGATTATGTCAAGCAGAGATTCAGCACTATTAATCAGATCATTTGTGTGAATAATACTGTGACCTATATATTCACCTCTTATTTTTAAATCAGTAGCTGTATGTTATGTCTGCCTGTAAATGGTAATGGGACATATTTCATTCACATTTCCTGTCACACTACAGTGCTGTACATATGCCAATGATTTATTAATAATTCTCTTTAGATTGAGTCCAACGCAAGCATGAGGTCAATGTAATCTGTTGCAGTAGCTCCCTCTAGCTCCACGGGGATGTTACTGCAGGTAGATTACAACGGGACAAATGGCCTTGATGCATTGCATCAATTCAACCATTTGTAGAAAAGGTGCAAAATTAGAGAGAAAAAAAATACACTTCAAATATCAAATATAACATACTAAAATATTATATCTATAGATAGTATTATATATAATACTAGCTCAAATGTAATATACTAATGCACAGTACAAGATACTTCAGTCTTCAGTGTAAAATTCATTTCACATGTCTCCCTATGAAAACAAGATTCAATAAAACTGTATAATGTGTATAAATAACATTTTATCTGCATTCAACTTTGAGCCAAATGTGTTACCAGTTTGACAAAAGATTGATATAGAAACTAATTAATTACAAAAACAGCACTGAAATAGTATTTCTTGTAAAACATACTCCAGTAATCTTTTTTATGTTTTATTTAGCTTTAGTTTTTCCACAAAAGTCTATCAGCGATCTGATCTTACATCCTCATGATAATGTGATGAGAGAAGGGAATTTCTTTTTAACAGTGCCTTAGATTCCTTCTTTCAAAAGTTTTATTTGGATTTGCGTCATGGATTTTGGAAAAGCCCTGCAAGCTTGACCAAAATATGATTATTAAGTCTCTGCTGTCTCTCACATTTTTGCACATATATGGAAATATATTCAAATGGGTGGTGTGAACACGAACTGCTGACCGAAACTCTTTTTGGATGAGTTTTTTTTTTTTCGTGTGGCCTGTTTCAAAATGCCAAATATTACTCATCCATCATAATGGAGGTACAATCAAAAAATGAATAACATCATAAACAAACTCTTTTCATCCCATTAAGGCTGCACGCTTTAGACATTTCAGTATTTCTGTCCTTGAAAAAAATCCTTTTTGTTGGCTACCAACACTAGTTAGAGTCAGAGCAGCACATACAAGCTTTATTTAGACAACCGTAAATAGCAGAAGAGTGGAGAAAAAAAAAAAACTATTTATGAAACTGAGATAGAAATCCATTTCATGACTATAACAACAGGTTTGAATAAAACAAATCCCTAAAATGCAAATGCATTGGGATTGGTTGTCTTTTGTGTAGGCGTCATGACATGTCTTCAGTAATTACATTGCAGAAGAGTCAATTACCTATTTAAATTTATGCAGCGACAATTTAAATGGCAGACATATTACGAATGTTTGCTTTCATGCACTGGTAACAGTGTGGGAATCAGTGAATCAGACTTGCTAATTCATTTATTTCATTTAAAATAAAAATCCAACACACTTGTTTACTCCGAAAGAGATGGACAAAAATGGAACAAAAAGGTGTGAATAATAATATTTGATTTGGTAGGTTGCAATTAAAAGGTTATGAACTGCACAGAGCGGTTTAAGAGAGATTTGATGTGTGGTTGTTGTTGACAGCCAGTTTTCTCTGCCCTAGCTACGCCACCACCCTCTTAACAAACAGGATGAAAATATATCTGCTAGGCTCAGATAAGAAGAAACCAAAGATAAGTGCTGCTTTAATGCCATTTTTTTTTCAGCTTTTAAGAAGCAAAATTATATGCAGTGATACATGCTGATGTTTTGTAAAAACACAGATTAGTTGTGGGCATACGTCTCTCTTTCTCAGCACTGCCAGTGCAACCTGTGCCAGCTGTCTGACAAGTCAAACCCATCAGAGCCGTGACCTTTTTGAGAAAGGGCAGACCTGCGGCTTAATCATTCTGGTGAGAGGCCGTGCCCACATCTCTCCCCGGAGCCGGGGCCAGAGACGCAACTCCTCCGGTTACATACTGGCAGCTTGGCAGGGCAGAGGTTTGGTAACAGATACTGGCTGAGAAGATCTCTGTCAGACTCATTTTGCGAACAGTGTCTTAGGTGATGTTTGTTATTTATAATACCTCCTACTAACTCAGCTTTATATGCAACTTTAGGCAAGCAAATTATGTCGCTTTGTGGCTGTCAAAACATTGGTCAAATTGCTAACGCCACCAATGCAGAGTTTGGTGGTGTGAAAAATTACGTAAAAGTGCCACCATATGTGAACCAGTGAATCTGCTATTTGAGATGATTCATTCATATTCAAAACAGCCAATTCGTTGCAATGATGCAGACTTCTCATCGCTATTTTGAGCCGTCTGCCCCAGCAACATGGCACAAATAATGGCTGAGGTATCGATTTAGCGAACCAATAGACTTTAGTCAGGTTAGATGCCATATTGCATAGAACGTGGATGAAAATGAGGCTGTGAGGGATAGACTTACAGTCTTTACAATGGCATTTACTGTATAAAGGTCATAGATTACAACTTCCAAAACTGTTATGTAGTTTTTGTCTATTAAAGCAACAATTGGTATGTCAATGGCAGAAAAGTGGAGTGTTCAGGAAACCTGTTATTAATTGTGAAATACCATGTGGAGGCACTAGAGATGCAAAAAATATACACTTCCCTTTTAAATTTCACACAAAAATGAAAATTCTGTTATTGTACACTCTACTAAAATACCATAGTTCTGTTTATTTAAACTTGGAAGTCCTGCAGGGATGAGTTTTATAGGCCAAAATCTGGAAATGAGATGGCATTTTAGCATTTCCAATTCCACCATCCTAAAGTCAATGAGTTTTTTGAAAAGGTTCTTGGTTAAATGCCTGAAATAACGTCTGTAGTGAACACAAACTCAAGATATTTTCACATTTTAGTTTCAGTAATTCCTTGTTTTTTTTAAACAGCTTTAACTCGTCTTGAAAACAACAGTTGCTAACAAATGGCTAAATTAAAACTCATTTACTCTCTAGTCTGCTTTCACTGCCTCACTGTGTTTATAATCACACTCTTAAAAACTATTCTAAATATTCTGAGAATTCTAAGAAAGCTTAATGGTGGTGATGTTTCTTAAGATTTTCATAATGAACAAAACATATATGAATCAATTTTTTATTGGTCACAGACCTTATATTCTGCATTATCCAAAAGCCAAAGGAAAAATCTTATTGGGTTTTTGTCAGGGAACTTTCAGGTTGAAAAAAAACAACAACAAAAAAAATCACTACAGCTCTATTCAGATCAATATAATTTCATAGTAGTGATAAACGGTGTGTAATTAGCCCCACAGCAAGTATGAAGCAAATGGGCATAATTTCTCACAAATGACAATTGATACAGAAACGCTGCATGGCATAATTTAGTTAATCATGTTTTTTAAAAAAAAGCATAGCCTATTCATCACCCTGCAAACATCACATAAATATTTACAGATTTGTCATATCATAACTAAAAGATATTGAAAAAGAGACCTCAGAGAATTCCTAAATTAGATTTTCAGGGGATCTCATGTGACATTCAGGGAATTTCAGTTTTCTAACACGTGGATTTGTCAAAACAGCTAGACTGAATTAAACATCTTCTCTAGCACATTAACCATTCTTTAATCTCATCTCTCTTTTCTTTTCTCCTTTTGCCACCTCACACTTCTTCCACAGTGCATTGAGAAAGCTTGCTTTTGGAAGGACTTGGGCAGCGCCCGCTATTTTTACATTTTTCATCATTCATCAGGCAACCATGGCGACGGCTCACAACATTGCCTCACACAAGTCCTAATGACATAAGCGCTCTTTCCTGGATGCCGTCTCCTCGGCTCCATCCCTGAACAGACTTACTCAAAACTCATCTGCTATTGTACTCTCTCACTGTGTGGCTATGGAACCATCAGTGTCAGCATTAGAACCTTCTGGAATTCTCATCCAGAGGAGAGAGACAGTTCCAAACCTTGCCTCAGCCTCTCCAGAGCTCAGAGCTGAGGCACCTCGTATGGATCATTTATTTCGGTGGTGGCCACCAGAAACCACCTCTTGGTTTTTTTCTCCTCCATATGTTCCTTCATAATGCAGTGACGTTGATAGTATGCATTTGTGGGTTTCTTCCATCACTGCATAATCACTGAAGGGCTATTTCCAGTCATAGCCCATTCCAGTTATAGTGTTTGTGTATTTTTTATCCTTAAGATCTTAAAATCATCCTGTTACTATCAATTTGAATCTGATAAATATGTCAACCAGGATGGATTATTTTATTCTCACATAGAGAAGATTCCTAGAGCAAACAATTAACAACAAAAAACTAAAAAGTTTGTCTAACTGTTGATTTTCTGCAACCTTCTCACCACACAATTTTTATAATTTTGTTGACATGACTACTTTACATATTGTTTACACAAAACTAATAATTATTTGCATTTTTATGCATTTAGGTATGAATTTTAGAGAAGATGAATACCACTCTCTGCTTGTACGTGTAGCCTATCATTAAGCTATAATCACACAAATTAAGAAGTAGCCTAATAACAATGATGTTGTACTAAATAAATACTAAATAAGCCCAACATACATCTTTTGTTTTAAAATCTAACAAACAATACAAAACCCAGTCATACATTTCAGCAACAAAACTTCATTCGAACTGCGCAATCGGTGCGCAGCTTTAACGCAAAAAAACCTTTTGTGACCAAACACGGAAGTACTTCAAACAAACTCCCGCGTAGTTTTCATTGTTTGGAACAGCCATGTGCGTTTGATGGAGATGAAGCGTTTACAACCGAATGACTGCGATGTCTAAACTAAAGAGGAAGAAATCAGCGATTGAGGAGAGTAGATGCGAGAAGCAGACGACGATCAAAAAGTCAAATGGCAGTCTGAGTGCAGAACAGGACAGCAGCTGCAGCAAAACATCTACAGACAGGTACGAAGTCTAATTTAATACTCATCAAATGAAGCCCTCTTCATAATATAATATTATATTATATTATATGAATTCCTGTAACATATTGTAATGATATTTTGACTTGATATTATTTTCTGTTCAATCCTGCAGGGCGAGATGGTGGGAGAGTTCTGAATTAAGTGATGTGGAGAAACTCTGGGCTCTTACCTTGAGAGCTTTTTGCCCAGCCCTGCAGTCTGATCAGGAAGAATGTATTCCACAGCTCCCCCCACCTTCATCCAAGGTAATACATCAGTGCTTATCATGGAAGAAGGAGGGGCTCTGTGTTTGTTGATCTGTAGTATACATGCAGTATTTAATATTCATTGTTGTATTTATTGAGTCTCATACTATTGCATGACCCTATTTCATACAGTATGAATAATTCCTGCATTTTGTCCTGAAATGGATGTTAGATGCAAATCAACACTGTAAGGTCTAGAGATGACCTTATACAGTCACATCCTAAACACTTCATTCCCTTCACCAAAATG
>SCHK01115269.1:0-10547 GCA_004124795.1 Poropuntius huangchuchieni
TGAATTCAAGCCACAGTACACTGTGAAGACAGTGAAGCATGATATTGGAATGTTCCTCATACTATGGTGTTGGGCCTATTTATCGGATTCCAGGGATCACGGATCAGTTTGAGTATATTAAAATACTTAAAGAGGACATGTTGCCTTATGCCGAAGAGGAAATGCACTTGAAATGGGTGTTTCAACAAGACAACGACCCAAAAAGCAGCAGTTAGCAAGCAGCATCTTCGTTCCAGACCAACAAGATTAATGTTATGGAGTGGCCAGTCTAATTTCCAGACCTTAATCCAATAGAAATCGTGTGGGGTGACATCAAAAACACTGTTTCTGAGGCAAAACCAAGAAATGCATAGGAATTGTGATCTGTAGTGCAATCGTCCTGGGCTGGAATTTTAGCATAGATCCCATTATTAAGACTATTAATTAATTTTTTGAAACATTCTATTTAACATTGATGCATTTGGTATATCCAAAACGAATTACACTGCATTCAAGGTATACATTTGATCAGTTCGAATTCACAACTTTCACAACATTAGCATAGCAAGCACCATGTTCTACTTTTTGAACTGCATCAATTCTTGGTTGGGCAACCCACCTGTTGAGCACTAAGGCTTTTTGAGCTGGAGGTTTTACTAGTCTTTTTCTTAATTACAACATTGGGATGAGTGAGAATAAATTTGATGTTTATTCTGGCTAGCCTGTGTATTCATGCATAAAAACTGCATATTGATGAGGCGAGGTTCAAACTGACTCTTTCAATACATGTTTTCCAATCATCATGTGCAACAAATGCTTTATAATTAAACCAGTGTAAATCCAACTGAGAAAACATGCACTGTGCCTGTCAAAAAGTTTAACAGCAATCGTTAAATTCACAGCAAGCAAAATTCTCAACATTAGAAATTCACACACATGTTGGATACTGTCCACACCCACCCACTCTGTTTAACATACATTTACAGTCACTTTTATTACTCCTTTTTTAACACCAATTTAATAAATAAACCACATCTGATGGGGTACAACAAGCAAACATTACAATCTACAACAAAAAGGAGGAAACATTCTTAAATCGACCGAATGATATTCTGTTACAAGCACCACACTCAGATATTTTCCGGTTGTGACAACAGATCCATGATTTCTCTGAACTTACTCTAGAGGTACTTTACAAGGACATGTATATTTACCCATTTACATATATGAGCAACCAGGTACAAAGATGTGATGTTCCTTACACTCAGGACATTAATGTGGATTTTATATAAAACCCAGTGAGACCACAAAAATTCTAGGGCACAAAATAGAAAATGTGCAAGCTAAGAATTAAAAGTGCACTAAAGCTGAAGATGACTGATGAAAATCAGAACCATTTGAATCTCTCAAAGTAAACAGTAGTAAAATAAAGCAAAACAAAGTGAGAGGAAACGGTGTGTAGGGCCAAATGAACAAACAGGATATGCCAATACATTTTTAATCCACCTGTGTGAGCAGATGGTGTGATCTGGTCTCCTTATAAAGAAATGTTCTGCATCTTCAGGACCAAGCCTCATAGCCGTTTCTTGAATATATTAAACTTGGCTAAGGATGACTACAAGCAAATGAGATCTGTACAAACAACTGCATATATCAGTAGCAGATTCTACAAAATAATTACAAAGGATTCATACGGTGGTCTACTGGTATAATTGTAACGGTGACTTGACTAACTGTGAATGTGTCATGAAAGAGATGTTATACAAACACTGTGAAATCACAGCTCCAAAACATGAATGAAGGCGGGAATTGGTGATAAGACATTTTTGAATATTTTCTCTAAATATAGCAAGGCCAATCAATAACAGATATATTTTACCATTTGGATTCACCATAAACATCACCTTAACTAGTAAAGAAAGTCAGGGGAAAGAGAGACGCGGACAAAGTATTTTATTGGGAACGAGGGATTGGGAGATGATGTATGTGCATGACTGTCTGACTGGTTTCTCGTAGAACATGTCTGGTGAACACATTGGTGGCTTTTAAGCGGTGGAGGAAGAAAGAATAAAGTATGGCACTGACATACCATTCTCTACTTGAGTAAGTGCTTGTTCTTTAACAGTAATTAAATATGCAGCAGACGTAAAGGGACTCCAGCTCACTTTGCTTACTTTCACTGTTTTCAGGGGGAAGAGTGCGAGTGTGCATGTGTGTGAGAAGACTGAAAGCTGAAGCAGAATACATTAAAAACAGAGAAGATGAGAAGCTGGGAAGAAAGTCATTTACAAAGGGCAAAGAGCAAAAATGATGTTGTATTTAACCAGTGCATTTTCTTCTGTAAGGGCATGACTGTCCAGAAACAAGATGATCCTGAAAGAAACAAAAGATTAAGAATTACTTCTCAAATCATTAATACCATCAAAAAGCATAGAAACTATACTACAAAGAACACCACATAACATCCCATGCATTTTAATAAGGGTTATCAATTGATTTACTTTTTGAACGTATTATTTTAGTCAAAGGGCATGATGAATTTCTTTTTTTTTTTGCATTATATTTTTTCTCATTTCTAAGCTAATGTGTTGCTTTGGCAGCCTTAATTTTAAAATATTTTCATATCAAAAGTTCCATTAAAATATAAAAATTACATTAAATATTAAATATTTTCACCAAACAGTATTAATAATAATAATTTACAATGTTAATGATAAATTGAAACATTAAATATTTCTATCAAACTCTGTTTATCCATGCAGTAAAAATAAAAACCACTTACTGCTCTATTTCTCTTTGTGAAGAGCTTCAATGAAAGCTTCAAGTTTCTCCTGAATTTCACGTACTTTTTCTGCAAAAAGAAATGTAAATGTGAGCACATCACATACTAGCTGTCAGTGTTACAGAATTACCATTTCATCTCCCCTGCGCTGAACTTGACAGAATTCACTAGTCTTCTCAAGTTTAAGCTTCTCCTGGGAAAACCCCTAACCTGGCCACATCATTGCAAAGACGCACTTTTAAGTGGACTCATATGCATTCAGATATTTCTAGGTTTTCCTGCAGATAAAGTATCAAGTCGTGTCAAATGCCACTGTGAGTACATTCTCTGACACTCAAACAGCAGATGGTGGCCACTGACAGTTCAGCACTCAAAGGTGCATGCGGTTGAGGAGCAGATGATGAAGAGGTGGTGTTCTATTGCACCTCCTCACCTCCACATGCTACTTCAAAGCCTGTCCCCTTCAGGGAGTCATGGGAATGGGTGACAACTTTTAACTACAGTATGTGAAAGAGTGCGGAAAAGGTAAAGAAAAGGTTTAAAATCTGAAATTCAGTTTCATTCTCCATTCAGAATTTATGTTCTTGCATGGGTGAATCTCACAATGAGGTCACAAATTATTCCAAAAGTGAACAAAAATAAAATAAAATAATAATAATAATAACAATAAATAAATAAATAAAATAAAAATTAACTAAATAAAAATGACATTTTTTTTTATAAATATAAAAATTCATTAAAAAAAAAAGCAAAAATAGTAATTGAATTCAATTGAGAGTCTAGTTGAGAACCTGAAGTGATTTTCAAATTGGTAACCTGTGAGTTTCATTGACCAGTTGGCAGCAAGGCAGCTCAGTAGGTTTTGGAACAGAGCTATTATGTGATGTATGCACGCAAGACCATTTGTGGCCTAATAGTGTGAGAACAAACAATCTAAAATCTCATATGACAACAGGTTAACTGGGCTTTTCAAGTGGACACTGGGCTACAAGTTTGTGGCTGTAACTAAATACTGTCATCTGAGGCTCGTGCAGCCGTTTTAGGTGTATTTGTGGTGTGGGGATTCCCCATTCTCCTCAGAGGTGTAGGATGAAAGAAATAAGACAGCCTTTGTGGACATCTGACATCTCTAAGGTCTGAAATACAATACTATGACCCACACACAACCGCACACGTGCTCACACGTACAAACACACAAACTTTCACAAATATCCTGAAGCCTGGAAACATGAGCCTTCAGAACCTTCTGCACGCACACACACACACACACACACACACACAAGTAATCTTGTGGCTTGGACTTTGAGTATCTTTTTTTGTGCCTAGGGACATAAAGAGTAATGGTGAAGGTTAGCGAATATAACACGTGTTAGGTTTTGGAGAGGGCCCTACGACACAGCAGGTGTGGAGATGAAACTCAAGCCACCCATGGACTTTTTTTTTTTTGAAAAATGCAGCATAGCAGCAGGAAACGATTCATAAAATTCATTCCATCTAAACAATCTGGGGATGCTTGATCTAACTTTATGTCACTGAATAACAGTGACATACGCATTTATTAAAGATTCACTGATATTTACCAATTAACTAAAAAGTTTTAACGTTATGGCTGAATATAATCTTAATTAGGGCTGTGCAAATAATCGAATTCGATTATCATGCTGATATTCTGATACTATTTATTTATTTTACTTTTTTCTTTAAGTATAAAATGCTTAAGTATTACATATAAATGTGTAAATTTTATTTATAATTTATATTTATAATATAATAATTTAAAATGTTTATAACAGCAATTGTATAATTTATCATTCTTTTATAAAGTTTAAATAATTTATATTAGGGCTGTGCAAATAATCGAATTTGATTATCACGTGCATCTCATCAGTAAAGCCGGTTTTGTGATTAGTAATAAATCGCCGGCTTTACTGACAAGATGTGCATGATAATCGAATTCAATTATTTGCACAGACCTAATATTAATTATTAAAATTTTATAAAAGAATGATTATTAAATTAAATAAATTATACAATTGCTGTTACAAACATTTATTATAAATTATTATTTTATAAATGTTAATTATAAATAAAAAATAATACATTTATCTGTAATACTTAAGCATTTTATACTTATTGAAAAAAGTTAAATAATATCAGAACATAAATATCAATTATCTGCAAACAGCAATTGATTAAAAAAATATAAAACATAGGCCCCATATATTGTGCATCTACAGTATTTAAATACTGTTGGATATATTAATTATATATTTTATTATTTATATAAAATAATATTATTTATATATTATTTAAATAATTTATTAATGATTTTTCTGGCTTGCTTTGTTTTGAAACCAGCATAGTAATGGTTGTACCATTTTTATTCATCAAAAAAGACTTTATAATACACAAATAGAGACTCAAAAATACTAGACATGGTATGAATGAAGAGGACGTGATGGAAGCTACTATGCTGCATGGGCCAACCACAAGTCCATGGAAACCGTCAAATTGAAAACGTGTACGTTTACAGCCAATGAAGTTTTAAAGAAGAATGGACAGCTAAGGATGATGTGAACTTGTGTGTATATGGGCTTAAAGTGTGTGAAAAGACTGTGAGAAACAGATATTTATTTCTGGTCGCCATCTGTTTGTTCCACATGGAAGAACGCAGAATGACGGCTAAGAAAAGGCCAAAACAAGACGGTCTTTTCAGCGCCTCGGAAATGTGACGCAGGAGAGAGAACTGCTCCTTCCCCTGCTTCTGTGAGTCCGAGAACAGGGTCCAAACTCCATTTAGACCCCTGTTTACCTAAGAGATGAGCTTTTGGACACATCCATTCATAGGTCTTCTCTCTTTATCTGGTCATGAATATTCCCATAATCCTTTGGCCCCTGTCCCAGTAGCCTCCTTTTTTGGGAGGTGTGGGGTGGCTTTCTCTCTTTCAGGATTCCTCCTCAATCCCTTCTTTGAAAGGGGCTCTCGCCTGATCTCCACATGAAATGATATCTCTTTCACTCCCACTCTTGCGGGCCTCTAAGCCTCCTGGGCCGGAGCGGCAGAAGGCTGGAGAAAGCCCTTAATTGACCTGTAATTAGACTGTGAAACAGTGTGGCCGTGGAGAACAGAAGGACGAGGAAAAAAGCGAGAGTCAGGGCACGGGATACCGCCAAGGAGATGGAGCTGCAAGGAGCTGAAGAGAAACTCAATCCCTTTTGATATAAATGGTGGCCTTCGGTATTTGCCATCAAGTAGCACGACCGTTAATAGGGAAAATGGCAAAGAAATTAAAATGTGGCAACAGCCTTTTCAGCAGCTCACGTTTCCCACCGCGCATTCCCGGAAACAAGACGACTGAAGACATTCCACGGAAAATCAGTGTCACTTCAGGTGTGAACCTGTGTGATAAAGCTTCTCAAGCAGCAAAACGACAACCAGAGAGGTTGTTCTCACACAAAAATGTAATTCCAAAAAAACTGTTTTTGTTCATGCAATTAAAGTCAATAGGGTCCAAAACAATTTTGGGAATGTGAAGGTGAGCCAACCTTTCATTTCATTTATGGGTGGACTATCCCATTCATGGAACTTCATGCGCCTGAACATTCACACAGGAACACCTATCAGTGAAGGGGAAAAAAGTGATGTATAACCCATGGAAAACAGCGTTTCCACAAATCAGCTCTCCATCGGTTATCACTAAAACATATGGCCACAAGGAGTAAAACCACTGCCGGAGTTCTGCTGTGAAAAACCTCAGGGTTCAACACAAGGGTAGCTTCCAGCTTACCTCAGAAAACAGGCTTATTTGAGTGTGTGAAATCTTACACACAAGCAGTTAAAGATGAAGTGTGTCACTTTTTGATGTTAAAACACTTACCCCATCACAGCCTAAAATGCAGCAACAACTAGTGAGCCACTAGGAGGCTGATTTCCCAGAAATAACTTTCACTGGCATGACTGGCTGAAAATGACATTCTTGACATATAAATGTCACATCTATAGCCATTGTTTCAGCATTTTTACCTTTAGATCTACTTATCAGAATTACATAACATAGAGCTATGTTAACTGTCACAATCTTACAATGCAACAACAATGGAAAATATATCACATTACTCACAGGAATGCATGATAAATTAGGATATATTAAAGTGCTAGTCCACCCAAAAATGTGAATTCTGTCATCATTTACACAACTTCATGTCCTTCCAAACCTGTATGCAATTTTCTGCAGAACATCAGGAACCAAACAACACTGGAGCCCATTGACTACCACTGAATAGACAAAAAAAATAACGGACACATTCTCAAAATATCTTATATTATGTTCCACATAAAAAAAAAAAAAATTTATTAGTTATTGGTCATAACATTAAAATAATTATCATCTGATTCCTATTGGTTATGCTTTCATGACGACTTTACAAGTAATTAACCACTATAGACTTACATTTACATTTACATTTATCTAGACATACCCAGCAGTCAGAACCTTTGAACAACATCTGATAATGCAACTAATGGGAATTTTCTCTTCACTTTTCCCTTAGGCTGCGTGAGAGACTCCTGCTTATGAGGGCTGTGCAGACAGCATCATGTCAACCCAGGTGTACACTGAACTCCTCACCTCCCCTTCACAGCCTCCCTCCAGCCTGGCCTCCAATAAGCATTTAATTACAGGGCTTTGGCACGGGTAATACAAGGGCAAGTCAAGACGTGGAACAGCCAGAAAACAGTCAACCGGACAATAGAAGGCCATCCCTCTATTAGCATTTGAGACCAAAAGTTACCCATGCTGAAAAAGAACGATCTCATAACTGCATGTCAGTCAGCATAAAAATCCAACTTTGACCCTGCACTCGAAATTGCAGGTGGCCACAGCTGGACTCACCTATAACTCTTGGCAACACTGATGGTCATCTTAAAGTGATATTTCACCCAAAAATGTTGTGAGTGCCAACCTTTGTTCTTAGTGTTGTTTGTCCATGCAATGAAAATAATTGGGGAGCTATGTTATTTTGGACTTTCATTAGGATGAAAATAATCAAACTATTCTTCAAAACATCTTGTTTTGTGTTCTAAAGAAGGAAGCTGTTACACTCTATTTTAAAGGGTCATACATGTAATGTGTCACAAGGACACTTTAAAATAAAGTGTTACCAAGAAAGCAAGTCATACAGGTTTAGAACCACACTGAGGGAGATTATTCATTTTTGGGTGAACCCTTTAACCCCACTTGTATGGAACCTGATCTATCTGAATATTACACTCATTCTAACTGGCTAATGTGTGTGCAGAAATCCATTGAGGGTTTTCATCAGATCCTGATTTAATGGATTATTAGGTGGGACAACATATTTACTGATGGATGTTGTGTTAAGGGTTCAAATTTGGGACTCTGAATTTAAAAGAGAAAACACTTTTTTGCCGCTGTTCACAGAATGCATTAAAGTGATGCAGGGACTGAAATTATAGCTTCAGTAAATCCCTTCTTTTAACTATGAATTGAGCAAAGACATGATAAAGGAGCAGCACTATGTCACGCAGTGTCATCGCGACTGGGCCAGAAGGTGAGGCATTGCAACAAGTGCTCTATTTTTACTCGGCGAGGAAGGAAATGTATGGTTTTCCTATTACCTCATAACAGACTATCTGACAGATAGATGTATAGCGTGGTGTGCTGAGGCTTTGAGAACAGCCTTGCAGGAGACCGAATGACAACGGGACTCGATCCTGCCGACCCCAGAGGCACTCTTTGTGACGGGACGAATGTTAAAATGGAAATGCAAGTTCTCTGGTTCATTTCCCACTCATTTGACTTCCGCTTCCCCACGTTTGAAGGCAGGGTGACGGTAAAAGGGAGAAGAGGGAAAATACTTCCTTCACTGGGACGACGAGTGTTGAGAGATTTATATGTGGGGAGCAGGACCTTTGAGAGCACTTGGGTGGAGTGACGGGGATGCGTTGGTGGGAGTGGGCGGCCCATTATCAGCTTGCATGGGACGACTAGGGCTACAGGCCAGCTTCGGGGGGGGAATGGGGCTCGCTCCAGCTGTTTTAGAGATGGGAGCGGTTTCCTCTCGGCCTGAAAGAAAGGCATAATCGTCTTTCTGTCACTGGAGGGGCAGGCCAAAAATATGCTTTTCACATCAGAGCGATGGGGTGCAGGGAATATGGTGGGAGCGTGTGAGAAAGAAGAGGCGAGGGTGAGAAAAGGAAAAACACAGAAGCTGGCTACAGATAAGAGACAAGTGAATATAGCTCTCCATAAATTGATGCGTGACATCCTAAAGCGTGCCGTTTTTGTTGAATATAAGTTTATTGGTTTGGTTTTTGTATATGTGTTTGCTGAACTGAACATTCATTTGCATAAATCAATAAAAACAAGTTTTCATGTCAATACAGGGCTCAACAGTAAGAATGACTCAATGGTTGCAAGCTGAAGGGATCACAACAAGTGTTCTTTATGGAGTTAAATTATAGCTGTATGACTTTGTACTGCTGTGAGTTAAGAATAATAAAGTTTATTTAAAAACGGGGTCAAAAAATATATTAAGTAAAAAAATATTAGTAAATAAATAAACAAATAATTACAGGTTAATCAGGACAAAACAATTGCCTATTTTTTTTTTTACATTATTAACAGGATTATTGTTAACTAAACCTAAAACCAAAACCATAAAAAAATTACTTGAAATAAAATAAACAACTAAAACAAAGTAAAATAAAATATAAAAACTGTAAACTAATTTCAGCTTGTTACAGAGGCAGCATTATTGTTTTTGTTTAGTTTAAGTTGAAGTAGTAAAATAACTAAAACTTAATTAAAAATAATTAGACATTTAAAAAAAGATTACTTCCAACTTCAACTAAAATAAAAAAAAATATATAAAAATAAAACCTAACTCAAAGCCCAATGATACTAAAATAACACTTGTTCTTAACATTTTCTATACATATAGATGATTATTTCTATAGCTCTTTGATGAAGCGTTCTACAGTGCTGTGACAACTCTCACAGGATCAACAGTTCACACCTGAGTTGCGCCATATGCACCGTAACTTTCATACTCCAAGCTCTAGATAAACCAATAAAATGCCAAAACATACAGTCAAGGGAAAGATTAGATAGAGGACAAAGCGAGTGTGAGAGAAAGACGCTGTAAGGAGGTGGTACACCAGCTTCTGTGGTGACCTAACGCCTCATGCAAACACAGTTAAACCCTGTGTATACAGAGCTCGGGCAGCAACAGTACATCACTACGCAAGGAGGAAACGGAGGAGCGGTTTTCACTGAGTACTAAAACTGGCTTCCACGTCATCCTTTCACAAGGGAAACAAAATGATGCAAAGGTGATGAGGGGGAGTGTGAGACTGAACGTAAGAGCGTTTCTTAAGGATGGGCCTGCACAAAACTGAGCTGATTTTACATCCTTATAATCCTGCAGTAGGGGAAACTGTGGAGAAACTATATCAAACCTAATCATAAAGGCCCTGTTTCACAAACGGGGCTTAGCTTAAGGACTAGGCCTTAGTTAAATTAAGATATTTAAGCAACTTTTACAAAAATGCCTTAGAAGAAAACATAACAGGTGTGCATCTTGACACAGAACAATGATACTGACATGTTTTAAGATATGTCAGAGCAAGATATTTTCAGTTGAGACAGCTCAAACATGCATTTTAAGCCTTGTCTGTGAAACCGGGGGTATATCTGTTAATACAAAGCCTTACCTCCAATGATGTGGTGTTTTTGATATTGTCAGAATCAAGTGTTTTTAAATT
>SCHK01115377.1:13828-26328 GCA_004124795.1 Poropuntius huangchuchieni
CACACACAGAGACACGTTCAAATGTTTGAGGTTGGTAAGAATTGTTTGTTTGTTTTTTTTACGTATAAGTAAGCATTCCATTACTCCATTATTCAGTGTCACATGATCCTTCAGAAATCATTATAATGTGTTGACTTGGTGTTTAAGAAAAATTTCTTCTTATTATAAATGTGTGTGTGATGTTTTTGCAGTCACCGTCACCACGTCTTACATGATCAGGAAGTTGATAAGCGCTTCTGCATTCCTATGAACCACCTGTGGCCGAACCAGGCTCTCTACACAGTGTGCAATAGCTCCCTGTCTGAATATGGGGTTTTGGGTAAGAACCTTCTGTGCTCAATTTGCATCTGGTTACCAAATAGTGTGAGAGCTGCTGGACCTCAAAAAAAATCCAAGGTATTACTTGTTTTTGATATCTGTAAANCACAAAAAAAAAAAAATCCAAGGTATTACTTGTTTTTGATATCTGTAAAATTACCTCCAGAAATGACCAGCCTGTACAGAATAAACTGCTTCCAATATTCGGCAGCATAATTATCTGTTTGCAAAATCCATGCTAAGAAGTGTTTATACAGCAATATTTTTATGTCCAAGTATTCTGACACATGCTCATGTTGCTTAGGGTTTGAGCTGGGTTTTGCCATGGCTAGTCCTAATGCCCTGGTGTGCTGGGAGGCTCAGTTTGGCGACTTCCAAAACACAGCCCAGTGCATCATAGACCAGTTCATCTCTGCAGGCCAGGCCAAATGGGTCCGCCACAATGGCATCATTTTACTTTTGCCCCATGGGATGGAGGGGATGGTGAGTCTGCTGATGGCATGCCCTATATTTTACATATTATACACTACTATGTTATTATTTTCCTCAACAGATTTGTATCTTATTACATACTGTAAGTATCTGTTGCAGACTGCAGAATAAATATAAATATAAATATAAATATATTTAACTCCTTAGTTATTTTTGCCTTTGCCCTATTAGACCATATCAAAGCAAATGCTATTTTTAGAGTCGGTTATGTAGATCATAACAGTCCTATTGACCACTTAAATTTAATTTCCTGCAGAGATAAACGCAGGGTAAATCTTTTTCAGTCCTTTCCTTGACTCAAAGGCAGAATAGCTGTACTAAGATCAATAATGATGACTCAAGTTTGGTCTGAGCCAATAAATGAGACTATAATTCTTTAGCTTAGTGTGGTGTTTGATAGATCTACACTCATTAGTGCTGGTGTGTTTGCACTAATGAACAGGGCCCGGAGCACTCGTCAGCAAGGCCTGAGCGCTTCCTGCAGATGAGCAAGGATGACCCTGATCGCTATCCGGTAAGTGGCCCTTCCTGCCATGCCTCATGCTGAATGACCACAGGTAGTTTGAAATGGACACACTTCACTGATTACCAATTTGCTTGATGTCTAATATAGTTCTTGTTAATACTGTTTTCCTTTTTAGTCTAGCAGTATGTCAGTTATAGTGGCAGGGCATTGGGGTGACAAGAATAGTACTAATTACAACCCTGTATTTACATATCATTTAACAGGTTATTGACAAAACAGTCATAAGTTAAATCAATTTATCAATCTCCTCTTAATGCAAAATCTAAAAATCATACCTGCTATTTTGGAATCTTATATTATAATATATGAATTGATAAATATTTTAAAAGCCAAAAACATCTATTGAAATATGATAGAATTATGTTTTTAACAAAGTTTTTACTTTGACACATTATGGGTATTTATTTATTTTTTGACATGATATTTTTAATGAGCTGTGCTTTATTTACCTCATTTAAGGAATTCACTGGAGACTTTGAGGTCCAGCAGCTCTATGACTGTAATTGGATCGTGGTCAATTGTTCAACGCCTGCCAACTACTTCCATGTGCTTAGAAGGCAAATCTTATTACCATTCAGAAAGCCAGTAAGATAAAACTTTTTCCGTTTTTTTGGAGTTTGGGAACGTTTGGGATCAGTAAGATTTTCAGTGTTTTTTCTTAATCTTAATTAATTTTTTGTAATTTAAAATAACAGTTATCTATTTTAATATACCCTAAATTGCAATTTATTCCTGTGAAACAAAGCTGAATTTTCAGAATTATCACTCCAGTCTTCAGTGTCACATGATCCTTCAGAAATCATTCTAATATGCTGATTCAAAATCAGTCTTGGAAAAAGTTGTGCTGCTGAATATTTTTGGGACCTGTGAATCTTTTTTAGGATTCTCTGATAAATCAAAAAATATATATATATATATAAAAATTTAAAAAAATAAATAAAATATGTTTAAAAATGTTTAAAATTTTGTGTTACAATACACACTACTATTCAAAAAACAAACTACTTTTTCATTCACATCCAAACACACAGCGTCTCTCCACAACATGGCGCCAGCGGAAGCAACAACACTAGAGCAATTAAGTTACGCCTGCTTTCTTTGCATATACATTTGGGCAGTGTTATGCAAATCTTCCCATATCGTGGCGTAGAGATGTGGGGGGCGTGTTTAAACGAGGCGTTTTAGGTAGGTGTGGTAGATTTTTATAAAAAAAAAATATCTCTTTGGATTTGAGACTTTAGTCTTTGCAACTTTACAGATCTTCTTTATGCACCAAGAGCTTGTAACACTCCAAATAGAAAGGAATACTTGAAATCACATCATATGACCCCTTTTAACATTTTATTTATCAAAGAATCAAATAAAAAAAGAATTAGTTCCAAAAAATATGAAGCAGCACAACAGTTTCAGCACTGATAATAAATCATTATATTAGAAGGATTTCTGAAGGATCATGTGACACTGAAGACTGGAGTAATGGCTGATGAAAATTCAGCGCTTCAACACAGAAATAAATTATATTTTAAAGTATATTAAAATTGGAAACCAATATTAGAAATTGCAATAATATTTCAGAACATTACTGTTTTTTTGATCAAATAAATACAGCCTTTGATGAGCATAGGAGACACCATTAAAAATCTTACAGTTCCTAAACTTTTGAATGGCAGTGTACAATTGAGAGAAAATGTACACTGAAAGATGTAGTACTTTGTGCTACATTGGCATAATGAATTTAGTCTTAAGTTTAATGTCATAGCTGCTGTGAAGGTAGTTTGATGGACTTTATTAACTTAAGCTTTAACTTAGATTTTATTTGAAAGTTTGATGTACTGTATGTCCCAACACTCTTTTGCTTCTGCAATTGTCTAAACTGATTCCCTGTTGTGGAGAAATGCAGAGGTTTGTGGAGCATGAGAAAATCTCTTCCTGAGCAAATTAAACTGTGAGCGTCTGGGGATGATATTGTTTGTTTTCTATGAAAGTGCTCTTAATTTACTGTTTTGCTTGGTTTCACAGCTGTGTTTTTATTATTATTTTTTGTGTATTCCCTTAGATTGAAGTTTTATAGTTTAAAAGTGTATAAATGCAACTATAAATCAAAAACAGTTTGACTGACCACATTTTTATATTCTTATTCAGCTGATCATTTTCACACCAAAGTCTTTACTGAGGCTTCCCGAGGCGCGCTCCAGTTTCGATGAGATGGTCGCAGGTACAAACTTCTGGTAGACTTTAAATTTTGTCCAGCTTTTGGGGATAGAATTTGGCTATATCTAATTCTAATAATGTTGCAGGGACAAAATTCCTAAGGATAATTCCAGATGATGGTCCTGCATCCAAACACCCAGATAAAGTCAAAAGGGTCATCTTCTGCACCGGAAAAGTGTACTATGAGCTGGCAAAAGAGAGAAAACAGCTGAAGTTGGAGGAGGATGTTGCAATTGTCAGATTGGAACAGGTTGCCAATTATAGTTTCCTGTGGTGTAAAGTGTAACAACGCTGCAAAAATGATGGTTTTCACAATCAAATATTTCCCTCTTAGATATCACCCTTCCCTTTTGACCTCATCAAGGCTGAGGTTAAGAAGTACAGCAATGCTGAACTCATATGGTGTCAAGAGGAGCACAAGAATATGGGCTACTATGATTACATAAGGCCACGTTTCCTCACAGTGCACCCCAAGAATCCAATATGGTGAGTCTTTTTTTAAAGGAATAGTTCACCCAAAAGTGAAAACCTAATAATTGAGAATTTACTCACCCTTAGGCCATCCAAGATGTGTTTGTTTCTTCATCGAAACAGATTTGGAGAAATTACATCAGTTTTTCACCAATAGATCCTCTGGAGTGCCACAAGAATGAGTGTGGATTTTGATTTGAGAAGATAACAGGGGATCGACTTTTTTATTGGAGGAAGCATTATGAATTATTTGATTAATCTGGCCAGATCCGACAGTTTAAATAAAAAAAAAAATGCCTTAATCATGGATTTGTTTGTTACACCGATTTCCACTTCACTGGAATTACTTGTGGATTATTGTGATGTTTTTATCAGCATTTTGAATTCTAATTTTGACGGCACCCATTCACATTGATGTAATGCAAAATTTCTCCAAATCTGTTCCATTGAAGAAACAAACTTAATTACATCTTGGATGGCCTGAGGGTGAACACATTTTTAGTGAATTATTCCTTTAAGTTAAATGTTTGATGTAGTCTAATCAAACTTATATACACCAAAGAAAAACTTTCACATTCATTTTAGGTATGTTGGCCGTGACCCTGCTGCAGCCCCTGCCACAGGAAACAAATTCACTCATCTGGCTGAGCTGAAGAGATTCTTGAACACTGCGTTTAACCTTGAGGCTTTCAAAGGCAGGAGTTTTTGATGCTATTGTGTTAGATTTGGAAATTAGATTTTAAAATTAAATATAACAGGTATAAGCGTACAATTTATTAAATAAGGTCACTTTCATGTTGCCAACGTATGTAAAATTGATCAATTGAGCACAAAACGGCAAACAGAAATTTGTTTAGCTCATTTATCCATAGATTTGCACCAGAAATCCCTTATCTGTCTTAAGTAATCGGATTTTCATATTTTTTTATTTATTTGTCTTCCATAACTGTCACACTTGGCTTCATCCTGAGACATCAAACAGATGGCATGTAGACAAGTAACAATATTCTCTATGGCAGTGGCGATATTCTCTGTAGCTTCCACAAAATATGCTTCCTTTTTAGACTTTAGGGTTCTTGTGGCGTTTAGGACTTGTGGGAATCACGACATTTATAACGTCAACATGTCTGTGACAACTTTGAAATGCTATACACACTGGGAAAGAAATAAAAGGAAGTTACAAAACAATTACTTTAACCACCAATCTGATTAGCACAAGTATCTGATTCTGATGCAATATCTTTCTGTCAGCAAACTGCATTTGTAGTGGATTTTAGCATCACTAAAACGTGTACATGGTCATCTGTAATGATCATTCTGTGGCTGCTTATACAGATAAACCTTTAATTGTCACTCAAGCTGGACTAAACGGCTATAACTAGCAACTAAAATCCAGCTAACTAGATTTTACTTGAATCTGTGATGTAGGCTATTCATATGATAGGCACTTGCTGTAGTGAACTTAATGTAAAAGGGTAAAAAAATATTAGATTTGGTTGTAGTATATTATAGACACTAGTCATTGCTCATGGGGAAAAATGATCATAAATAAAATTCACTGTGATAGATTGTGATAAATGATAGACGTTTCTCAGCAATAATGCAATAAACTGTGTCACTGACAAACGATGGATGTTTGCTTTGTTATATCATTTTTCATATACCTGTGCACATAGATAAGAGGTCTCTCCACAGACAGTGTGCTGCCTTCCTATACAGCATGACATTAGTGGGTTTATGCATACCATAAAACGCTGTCTATTTAGTATGCTCACTAGATTTTAAGACCTTGGTTATGTTTAGAATAGAATACTGTACCTTACAACTCTTACAATTGCTGTATTATGTAGTAAATACTGTGCACAATATGCTAATTTTCTGACTTACAGTATTTGCTGAAATTAGCAGTGTACAGTATAACAGCACACTTATTTACTGGACTACTGTATCCCACAATGTAGTGCACTTTACTTGACCTTCCATTTCCAGTGTAATGAATAAACTGGAAGTAATACAGTATCTGCATTCTTGACTCATTATCTGAACATTTTTAAGACATTTTACACAAAATTAAAATTAAAAATGTTCAACATTTTTGTTTCCAAGTTAGCTAGACTCTCCTGAATTCAGCATGTATTGCAACAAAAAAATAAATAGTGAGTTTGTGTGACTATGTAGCGAACTATTTTTGTTTACCATTTGTAATGGAATAACTCCACCTGGTTCGCTTATATTTAAAGAAAAGTGTAGGCCTAATATTGGTCCACTCATAGTCACTTTTCCCCCAAAATAAAATAGTAGACGTTATACTGCGTAGTATTCTGTACGTAGTATGCTAGTGTTCCATTGCGCACACGGTCATGGCACATGGCGTTCAGTACGCGTCCCTCACCGCGTCAATGGCCTCCTGGCACCGCGGATCAAGTCGTCCATCACCCCCTAAGAGCAAAGAGAAGTTTGACAGGCACTTCACGAGCATTACATCTCTTATCATCTAAACAGCAGAGGTTTTCAAATGTTGACGCAAATTACCAAACTCAAGGTCAGTAATGTTGCACGTGTAGACGCACTCTCCATTCACAATAAGCTGTACTATATTCCAGTCATCTGTTTTCTCGAGGACACACTGGTGGCCGTCGTCTTTTAGGACCGCTAGAACCGAGGGTCATTTTCAAGAAATTATAATAGTGCTTCATGTATTGTTACTACAAACGGATAACTGGGTGAAAATGTAACAAAATGACTATAAACTTCAGGACACATTTTTAAAGATTACTGTACCTTGTAAACCGTCCAGGCGAAATGTTCTGTGCTCGACAATACCACACGACTCATATGGACCGTACTTGACTATTACTACTGAATTAGTAGGCATGTTTATGAATCTAACTATATAATCCACCCCAAGGCTAGGCTGTTGTCAAAAACTACGTTTGTGTATAGGCTACTTCTCTCCATAGTAACCAGTGACCATGGTAACCTAAACAGGTCACACGAAGACAGAAAAAATGCATTTTTATTTAGAAATATTATAAATGCTATAGCTTTCTCAAAAGTGTAACTTGTATTAGATATAAGTCCATTTTACCACAATGTAGTGCACTTTACTTGACCTTCCATTTCAAGTGTGATGAATAAACTGGAAGTTTATTTAGTATAGTTTATTTAGTATTTATTTAGTATATAATTCACGAGTTCGCCTGCCATCCAGTCGTGATGGTTAATGGTAAACAAACTTGGCTTGCTGTCCACAATGGAGGCTCGAACCCGAGGCTCAGCTTGAGCTCCGAGTTCAACAACCCAACAACCGAGTTCATATCATTACAGTTGGCATGAATTAATGTGATGTGAAATGTAGAATATTTTTTATGCTGTGGTGTGGTAGCAAAAAGTCCTGTGCCAGAATACAGATATTTCATAGATGGTGGTGGTAAATACTCAGTGAACACATCATTGGTTTTGATTAGTACTTTTTATGGCATCATTAGGATACAGTGATATTGATAAATAGACCATTTATCTTTTGAAAACTCTTTTTGAAAAAATAAATATCCCAGAGTTAAATAACATCACAGTTTAAGCACTCCACCACTAGACATACATTCTGTTACATCCTCATTTTTACATGTATTTTCTGTTTTGCCCATTTTCAAGTATTCATGCTTAACATGATGTCATGATAATCAACAAACATATTCTATTACTAATACTTGGGCTAAGGCTATAATTTCTCTCTATATATAGTATACATATTTTCTCTCTTTTTATAGATACTCTAGAAAGTGTAACATGATTGAGTGCTTTATTAATCTATTTCTGCTAAGCTACAGTACATATTTGATCTAGTTATAAAGTGCTAAATTTAATTTCTCAAGGCGTCACTTTTCGTTTTTTGATCTACTTCACAATTACTATCACGACTTGATCAACATTTAGGATATACAATTTGGACACATTTAAAAAACACAGTGTTTACATTGTTCACTATAAAAAAAACATATTCTCACTCAGTCTTTATCTGTGTACATTAGACAGACATCAAGTATTGTTCATTTTTGTTTAGATATACTGTATAGACTGTGCAACACGTGTCATTTTCAGACATAATATAAGCACATTTTCACATACACAACAGTGATTGTACTTTTTTTTAAAAAGAAGCTAATCAATTTGCCACTGTAATTAAATTATTCTTCTTGGCTTCATAGGTTTCTGCTATTGCATTAGAAATCAAAAATTCCTGTTACTATTATTGCATCGGAAATCAACCCCACAGAATGGAAACACATAACTATGGCTCATATTCTTTAAACATTTATGCACCCTAGCTTATTTTTAGGACCTTAGACTGTGCATTTCAGAATATGACCAAGTGAGAATTCAATTTATACAACACATAAAACACAGCACACTTTAAAGCTATAATACCATAGAGTATAAATTATAATGCCTGGTCCTGACATTTTGTTTGAGTACTGCAGACTTAAAATAGACTTTTTGTATATATACAGATTCTTTTTTTAAAAATACATTAAATAAACTTTAAAATGCAAGATATGAGACTCACAAAGACAAAGTTAAATAGCAGCTTCTGGTCCAGTTCCACAGGGTTGTCATTCAGAGTACTGTATTTTGATAGGTATCTATAACCATAAGTTATGGTAACTCTGACATGACCATAAAAAACTGGTAAAGATTGTAAACAGCTATAGGTTATCATTTTATAATTTACATATGCATACTAAGCAAGTGGATATAGTAGTTTTTCAAAGGCAGCATAATTGAGAATGTCATTTTTTTTTAAGACAATTTCCAATTTAGTTTCCAGTGACAAGCATCAAGGCGGCCCTCATAATAATTTTTCAATGTTGTTGAAAAAACTGTTGAAACATTCTTTAAATTATCCTCTTTTGTGTTCCACAGATGAAAGTGAGTCATACAGATTTGGAACGACGTGATGGTAAGTAAATGATTACTGAATTTTTATTTTTATAACTATTCTTTTAATGCTGCCTTTGACAGTGTCAACTATTAATATACTTTTAGAAGGATTGAAAAGCTGGGTAGGATTCTTGGAGACAGACCTCAGCTAGTTCAGGTCATATTAAGAAGGCATAATTTACTATATATCTGCTGAGTCTCATCTACTCCTGTTTAATTTGTATATGCTCTCATAGCCCAAATAATACAAAATAACTAAATAGATCTCCTTTTGTCAAGCGTCTATAGCTCCATAGAATATCTATATCACTGCTGTTGGTAATAAAATGGGCCTTGTTTTTGAGACTCTTATTTTCTCCCCAGATCTCCAGTCACAGTGGTTTCTGCGTCTTCCATAGCATTCAAATGATGTTAGCTTCTTGCTATGACTTGCTTCCATTCTTCATTACCTTAGCAGTTCCGTCCATCCTTTCTGTAGAGTCGGTTGGTTTAGTTTCAGTGCTGCATTTTATGCATAGATCTTGCATTTCCTTTAGGCACCCCTCAAGAGTCTTCATAAACAAATCTGAGCTGGTCTCGGCACTGTCACGGAAGCTTGACACGCAGAAGATGATGTGGTCCTTTTGAGGATTGTAGCAGGCTCCGTAGCCATTAGGGACAACAGGACCATAGCAGCAGAACATCTCTTCTGTGGTAGGAACCTATGCAAAGACAAGGATTATTTGAACATTTTTTCTACATATTACATTAAAATAAAGATGTAGGCCTATGCACATTATGAATCAGAAATCCATTTAGGTCTATCTCTCATATTTTCAGTTAGGCTTTAAAGTGAACCTGGCTTGTAGATAGAATGAAGTGGATGCTGGTGGCATAGGATGTATCAGAAAACAGCTCTGGCTTTTCTAGTTTCAGCTCCTTGGCAATCTCTCGCAGTCCCAGCAAGTGATTGTCTATTGCCATCCCAGTGATTGCCTGTTTCCAAAGAGTGGACAAGCAATATTTGATTGTAGAGTGGACAGTATGACAGTCACAGTTTGATAATCACAGTCAAACATGATTGTAACTGGCAGATTGTGTAATTGTAGTTCAAATTCAGTTGTCCGTTTCACTTACTAGAATTGTGTAATTGGTTTGGGCTTTAATGGCAGTCCAAAGCAACTCCATTTTCTCAGCATCCTAAATAAAAAAGACAGAGGTTATTGCTAAGCTACTCCTGTTTTGACAATACGCACAGCGTTGACTACAGATGAGCTGACATTGCAAAATGCTGGGCGGTTTGAATAGAATATAATGAAAACAGACTAAACTACATACAGGGATTTTGGAGCTATTTGCCATTGCTTTCACAAATGCTAAGGCCTCAGGTGTGGAGGAGCGAATGTTGTCAACGCGTCCTTCTTGAAAACGGCGTATTGATGCACTTTCATAGGTGGGCACTAGACGTCCATGACATCTGAGTGCAAAAGAAATAAAAGAGTGTCAGACATAAGTCTCCACTCTGTAGTACTAATACTTCTTAAATTAAAGATAAGACTGACCTGTAAAATGTAAACTGGAGGGCAACTTGAATATAAGCATCAGGGCTCATTTTCTGTTTCTTGATGAAGTCTTTGCCATAACCAGTGAATTTGTCGACATTCATGTCCAGATTTTTCACAAGTCTGTGGGAATTAACAGTTAATACACTATAAAATTTGGGGTCAGTACTATTTAAATTTTTTTTTTAATTCTCTTATGCTCACTGGGGCTGCATTTATTTAATAAAAAACTGTAATATTGTGAAATATTATTACAATTTAGTAGACCTTTTTTTGTATTCTGATAGATTTTAAAATGTAATTTATTCCTTTGATTGCAAAGCTAAATTTTCAGCATCATTACTTCAGCCATCAGTGTCACTGATCCTTTAGAAATCATTCTAATAATATAATTTGCTGCTCAAGAAGTGTTTCTTATTATTATCAATGAAAACAGTTAGAAACTGGGATGCACTTCAAGATTCTTTGATATACAGCATTTGCAATAGAAATCTTCTGTATAGCATTATAAATGTCTTTCGCTTCTATTCTTGTCTGTTTTTTTGTCTGTTGTTTTTATCAAACTAAACATCTTATTGACCCCAAACCTTTCAAAAGTAGTGCATGTAAGAAACCATGAGATACTAAAACATTTCTTGTATTTTACACTATTTATTTGTTCAAATTGTATTTATTTTATATGAATAATTGAATAATTATCTTTGATGGCTTCTAAGATATGCTTTAATATGAAAAGCAAAGTTTAGTGTAATTAATGGCATGCTATCAGAATGGAATCTGTTATAGACCTTACTACCCTGTTATATCACCTGAATGTTGACATACCTCTGTAATTTGTCTGCTGAGGCCGTGAGGAACGTTTGGATATCTGGTGAGCATTTCCAGCGCAGTCGTCTGGGGGCAGGAAGCTCACTCATGCTGGCTGCCCTCACAAGCTTAGAAGGGCTTCCTCTCCTGTGAGAGAAACCATCTCATTGCAATTTCACTAGCTTAGTTGCTATTCTCAGGCTGTGGGTATATATCTCAAGTCGTCTCATTAGAGTTTTCCATTTCAGCCTCTTTGGCAAATACATAAATGTAACTGATGTGCTAGTGAGAATAAGCATGCAGAAAGATATTACAGATTCTTTCAGAAGTGAATGTATTCTTTGCATTTGCCAGACCAACAGTGCATTCTGGGTAATCAAGAGTTACTTTGAAATGAATTTCTATGAATGAAATAATAATTTGGCTTACATGTATCTCAGCAGATATTCTGTACATTGCACAAGCACTATTCCCTCAAAAGGTGAGTGTTCACATACAACACCACAGCATCCATCTGCACCTATTACAAACTGAAATCATTACAGTAGATTCATTTTAGAACTCAACTTCCTGGTCATATAATCAATGCAGTTTGAATCCATCCTTGTTTGTTTTTTTCTACCTGCATGGGCTTGTCATACCAGCGATTGCCTCCATTTTTGTCCGTCCCCCCTCCGTGGAGCATCAGTAAAGCTCGGTTGGTATCAGTCAGTTCAGTGCCAGACGGCTCATCCAAACACACCAAACACAGACAGCGCTCAATCATGTCCAGAGAGTCCCTGTTGGTGGAATCTGCACCCGATTGAGAAGTGTTACATTCTATGTGTGTGAATTCCATTAACCTGTGCAGAACTTTTTGTGTCATCAGGGGAATTTATAGTTGTGAGAGAGTTGCTTTTCCAGATGAAGTCAAGTTGTTTTGTTTCTTACTATTTTGATGTCAAATTGCAGGTCTAGTAGCAGATACAGCTTGTATAGTTGAGGATAAATGAAGTCTGACCTTTGATCAGCACGCTGCGAGCCTCGGCCCACTGTGTTCTGCCATCTGATGTGAGCAGACCGATCGGAGGCAGACGCTCCTCTTCAATGTCTGCCATCTTTCTGATTCGCTCCAGTTGAGTGTAAAGGTCTTTTTCATTCAACCGACGAAAGTTTATCACCACATCGAGAACAAAAAACTGCAAACACATACA
>SCHK01115377.1:31328-34072 GCA_004124795.1 Poropuntius huangchuchieni
TCAAAGCTCCTGCCACAACTGCTATGTAGGGATCAATCATTAGTTTGTAAATTGGGGTGCCAACCGGCATATTCTCTCTAGTCCTACTGGAAAAGGGCTTGAGGACAGTCAAGCATAGTATACCATCTGCCAAACATATACAGGCGAGCACAAGGAACGGCACGCGTTTGCCCACGAACTCGTACAGGACCCCCCCGAACGGGGGCGCCGCCAGGCTTCCGAACGAGATGAACGCGAGGGCAATGCCCAGCGCGCGGCTTCTCTCTGCCTCCTCCGTGAACTTGTCTGCGATCATGGCAATCCCAGAAGTGTCTGCGAACGCCGAGCCGAGCCCTTGCAGACTGCGCGCCACGAACAGAGTCGCGTAGTTCTCGGCGAAGGCAAAAATGCACGTCGAGACGAACATGATACTGAGTCCAATAAAAAGTGGGATGTCATAGCCGACTCGGTCTATGAAAGTTCCGGTCAAAGGATTGACAATGAGCTGCAAAATGGCTTTTGAGGCGAAAAGCACGCCGATCTGCAAGTCAAAGTTCTCGTTTTGCGTGCTGTTGGTTGAAGAATTACCCGTTACATGATGCGCCTGCTCTGATTCGCTCTCTAAGCGCGCTAAATAATCGGGCACAATTGGCACGATGACCATGTAAAGCATATTGTCTAGAAGAAGTGCCACACATACAATGACTAGAATAATCCTTCTTTGTCGCTCGGGGTCCTGGATTGCAGTTCCTAACTGTTTAGTTCTTTCCCCCATCTCTGATAGTTTAACGGCGGCGGTTTGCGCCAGGCCACCCGATTCCTCCGTAGCCATGATCCACACTTTGGTCGGTTTAAGCAAAAGACTCTAACTCTCTTCTACACTGTGCTTTTCTCCCACAGCAAGTCTGCGCACATTGGGTTGTCCAGCACTCCCTGAATAGTGAAGCCTCGGCGCGCGGACCAACTTTTCCTGCTTTACCTTGCAGTCCTTCGTTGCGCGTGCATTTCCTCTCTCGCGACTGCTGTCAGGCAGTGTTGTTTCATCGTATTCGGGTGAAGACGCCGAGTCAAAAACTCACAGTCAGGTCAAAAAATTCTCCTTCTTGGTTTTCCCCTACTTCACGCTGTCATTGTTAGCAGGACGCACGGAGCGCGAATGCGCATGAATAGATGAATTCACCTGTAGAGCGATGTCATCATTTCTCCTCAGCTGTCTTCTTATTGATGCCACCCAATGCAGATGCGCTTACATGTTGATTCCATTGCAATCGCTCCTCTTTTTTTTCTTCCCAAGGATGTGACGCACTGTTTGCTACCCCCTCAAGTGGTTCCCCAACCAGCTGGGTCTTTTATGCTCATTTAACACGTCAAGCCCCTACCCAGTAACGCCAGGCTGTGCTTTGCTTTATAACTTCCAAATATTGAGTGAGCTTCTGTAACTGCTTAGGACCACAAACCTTAAGTCACGAGCTCGACAGATATGCTGACTGCGAGGAAGATGCCTCCCAGTGCTATTTTAGTTGTAACTCACTGAGAAGTTATTGATCGCCGTTATTTGTTTTGAAAAAGACGCCGTGTGCTTTCATTTGTTTTAATAAACATACTTTCGAAAGTTGTATGATAATAAACTGGACGTGCGCTCTACGCGTGTTTCTTTTTTCCAGACAAGTTATTGCATTATTCTCCGACGGTTATATGCTTACATTTCAAGATATGTTCTTAGGTTTCAGTTCGACGGAAAGGGAGAAACAAAAAATTGAAAAATTACGCACACAATGTGTAATCTACCCCCTACACCTGCTGCGTAATTTAACTAAAGTGAAATAATTACTATGTAATTATATCATGCAAGGTTTAAATGGGTTAGATTCGTTTGATCAAAAGTTTTTTGTAAGTGAGTAAGTGATCATTTATGATATGCGTATTTACATTTTATTAACAAAATGTCACCACTTTTCCTTTTGATACATCTTATGTATTGAATAAAAATCAGTTTATTGAATTTCAGCACCACGGCAGGTTGGACAGCTCCTCATCCTTTAAAGCAAAGATTGATCAGCTGTAAACTGTGAAGATTTGTCCAAAAGCTTTCAAGGTAGCAGTGACAGGACTAAGCATTGTCATTTTTAAAGATTAGTTTTTCCTTGCAGTTGACTGACAGCCAGGATGTATCGTTAACGTAGTAGGCTATATGATCAGTGATTTTATGATAGTGTAACGCCATCTGCTGTGCAAACCCGCCAGCGAACTCGGTTTGGCGTTTCCTGCTGCTGAAGGACAATAATTGGGGGTTAGTGACATCTAGTGGTTTGTTTGATATACTGCAGTGCTAAATGGTGAATCTGGACATTCTGTCTTCCGGTTTATCTCAGTCAAAATATTGTTGATTGATGGCTTGTGATACAAACTTAACTAAAAAACCTACTGAAAAAAAACAAAAAAACTGTTGTTAATTCTTGTTAGTGCATTGACCGATTCAACATTTATTAATTCTCTGTATTCTTTATTTTCATCTTTTTAATTTTTCCCCTCTAAAATGGCATAGCATACCAAATAGCATTTGTGGATATTCACACAAAGACGTCACTAAGTGGCTATGCTTACAAAGAAAATTGAGAGGCCAAATAATATTAAACCACTGGATATACAAAAATCCTTTCAAATTAGTGCATTACAGCATTGCATCAGCTACTGATAAACTCATTCATTTGTATTTGAACTGGTGCTCCACAGGTTATTTAAACATGTCTTTGAACGTTAAATGA
>SCHK01115409.1:0-10033 GCA_004124795.1 Poropuntius huangchuchieni
GAGCGGGAAGAAAGATATGAAACATAACATACCGGAGCCGACGAGAGAACATGGCCGTACAGCAGCGTTGATTCACCAAGCGATGTTTTGTCCGGCAATCCTGGCCTTTTTTTCCGATGTGAGAAAATTAATTGGAAGAAACAACCCAGACCGAGTGGACCTGATGGGCAGCTGTCCGCAGAGTAAGTGCAAACTGAAACCATTGAAACAGGCCTAGGTTTTCCTACATTTATGCCTGTACGTAGCCTGTTGCTGTTTTCTCAGTCAAAATAGCAGCTAGCCATACTTTCTGCCGTTTGTGGTGAGTTGGAATTTTGTGAAACATGACGGTGCTATACGCTTTCTGCTTGTTATCACAAACCTTTACAATGCACGTAATCACCATGATTATTCACACGCTATCTTACTACTACCTGACTGATACTTCGCCGAGTCTGCTCAAACTACTCCTGATAGTGGAGGCGTGCAGGTCACGTTGGTTGTATTGACGGAAGTGAGAGGGAGAGGGAGCGGGTGAGTTTTCAGGAGTGATTATTTTACTGCGCCGAGGTCGAAGTGCTGCGAATACATAAGTGCTTCCGCCATACTTTAGCTATCATTTTTTATCTGCTTAGAAAATCACCACGTTTTATTTTGTGTCACCATACTTACTCGTGTAACTACTCATGTAACAGTCTTTAAATAGGGAAAACATGGAAGTGTTTGGTGGCTTCTAAATTCATGCCTGTTTGGTGTCAATGGAATGAATGGTGCTAAGCTAAATGCTAACATATTGGCACCGCGCGCTAGAGAGATTAAGTGCACGCACTGAGACGGGACAGATATGTATCAACTCGTTGAGGGAAGAACATAGTGAAATATGGAAAAACGGTGGTGTTTTCCTTTAACATGGGGGAAATAACCTATTATCAAAACCAAGAAACCTCTATCTGCGGAGATTGTGTATTTTGTTTCCGCTGAACAGGTAAGACATTTCAGTAGCTAGGTATCGAGCTATGGTCAGTGGTAAACTGCGCTCGTTTTCTGCTAGCTATGAGAGAAAGTAATTCTGCTCTGTGATTTGATCGGAATGAGAAATCATTTGAGATAAATGACAGTAACGTGATTTATTTTAAAACATTTTTATTTGGTCAGAACAAAAGCAACAAATATGTTACTTACTTCGGATATATGCCTAGGACATATGTGGCTGTTTAAAGACAGATCCTCTCTGATCTCAAGTGGTGTTCATCCGTGCACTGAATCAGTGCAGAGGTACAACCCACGTAACGAATGAATGAATTAGTGCGCAAGCAACTTGCATTTTCATGTTTCAAACAGAGATGGCAATAGAGAGACAAAAATTGCATACTGCAGGTCCGACATTATAAATCTATTAGCTAATATGAACTAACAATGAGCACTATTTTTTTTTAAATAAAATATGTTTGATATTATTTGTTCATGTTAGTTCACAGTGCATTATCTAATGTTAACAAATACAACTTTTGATTTTGATCAAATTAACATTGACTAATGTTAATGTAGTAAACTAATGTTAACAAATAAAACCTATTGTAAACTGTTACTCATATTATTTCAATTATATTAGTGTACCTGAATTTGCATAAAGTTTCCAAAGAAGAATGTTATTTTCAAAATTAATATTGATTATTAATATATTATATCCAAATTTAGCCCAAGACCAAATAGAAAGGAAAAGAAAGAAAAAAAGAAACCTATATTGTGAATGCAGAATTTTATCTTCAAAATGCAAAGAAGGACTTCAGTGGCTTAATTGGAATTTGTGGCATGTTTTCAGACAGCTGGCTTGCATTGGTCACGGTTGGTTGAGCCATTGAACTGACCTTAGATGGCATGAGCTGTATCCAATGGATAGAGAACAGGCAAGACAGGAAGACGCTTCATTCCTCTTAACCCCTACTTCCTGAAAAGAGACATCCAAGAGGACACAGGCCTTATAATGCTGAGAGTCTGTGTTCTATCAGGTCTTCTCCCACTCTAGACACTGAAGGGCTGTCAATCGACACAGTGGGTCACACAGGTGCAATAAGAAACACATTGCTTAAAAAAGACTCTTGCAGCAATGCAAACAGAGAATGTGACCCTCCTCAATTAGATAAAGAAGCTCCTGTTGTATCTCTGAGATCTAGTTACAGAAGGTGTGTTTCTACATATACGCATATATGGAATATACCCATTGACCAAATTCAAATTCAAGTTAAAAAATTGTTAGTCTAAAAGAAAATGGAAGCTAAAAAAAAGATTCTTAATAGTATGTGTTTATTAGTGTATATTAGAATGATGTGAACAGTTTTTCAATACAATATTTTCATTCAGCAAATATCTTCAGCTGTTCAGTGAAAACAGACATGAAAATTTAAATTCTCAGACAGCAGGTGTCTCCAGTGACACTGATGTCCAGTAGAACATTTACTCCAGTTAGTTTAAAATATCTTAAATGAGTTCTCCTAGAATAGGTTTTAATTGTTCAAATGTGCCTTTTATGAGAAGCTTTTAAGCTTACGAGACTTCATAGAGTTCCATTTACTGTATAATTGTCATTAGGGATAAGGATAAGATTAGATAAGAACATATAAAATAAGATATATAATATATAATCTTAGTTTAATACACTAGATATCATACTATATATACACACACACACACACACACACACACACATACACGGTTAGGAACTGTTCACTGAATACTCTTTAGGGAACCCAAAATGTTTTCTGTGGCAGCCCCTTTTGGAAAATTATTTTTTAATTAAATTCATAAAGTAGCATCAAATTAGTTGATCTTGGAAGAATTTGATGATAAATCTTTGGGATTTTTGAAATCTGAGCATGGAGTGATACATTTTTAAGATCACTTTTTCTTGAGAGAAAACTGAGAATGAAGCCTCTTTATTAAATCTCATTGCTGCCTAAGAGAAACAACTGAGAAACTGATGAGATTTCATTTCCAAAGTCAGTGGGAACAATTTTAGGCTCCGCAGTAACTTCAAAAGCAGGCAGGGTTAATTTATTCTGTGGTTTCAGCACAGTTTGGGCACAATTTACATGGCGATAAGGGGAGAATGGATCTTTAATATGCCTTGTACTTTTTTTTTTTTTACAAAGCCTCTCAGCTTTCAAGAGTCATTTAGCAAATAATCACTTTGTTATTGGTCTTAAATAGTGGCTAATTAAAAGTCTGACCTCTGCAAGTAACCCTCTTCCTAAGAACACGTTGCATAAACAGGAAAAATCTGTTTAATTGCAACAGAAAAAAAGCACATTTTCTGAAGGGTAAGGTAATTGGCCCAATGTGAAACAAATGAATCCACTGGGGACCGTCAAATGGATGTTCAAATGCAAACAGTAGTCCAGAGCACGGTTTCAATGTCCCTACTGAAATCAAATGACATGAAATCACAAAATATGTTGTTCTGTGTCTGAGCAGAGACACCACACTGGTGCTGCAGCAATAACACATGCAACTAACGAAAATGAATTAAATGAATGGTCTTGATGAGGAGAGATTGACAGTGGGCACTGATTTTTTACACTTTTCCCATTTGCCAATGGATAATTATACCTAATGAGAATAACAGCATGTGCATACAGAGAACATGCAGAAAATTCAGCTCGCAAACATTGCATTTTTCATTTTATTCACCCTCATGAGTGAAACTGAGCCATTCCATATGCCATATGTAACACTCAACTTTTCAAGTGAAATGTTTTTAACCATTCTCAAATGTGACCGAATACTAATGCAAGGCCCTTGGAGTCCCGCTGAATGATTTGTGTGTGTGTGTGTGTGTGTGTGTGTGTTTGTGCGTGTTATTGCGTGTGTCAGTGTGTGTTGGCCTAATGAAGCCCCAATAGATGGCAGTATTTCACAGTGTATGAGTGTCAGAGAAGCTGAGGGTCAAACACACTCTTGAATGTTTCAGACAGGCTTAACTCACTGTTTATTTTAATCAAAGTGGGATCGAAGCCCATTTAGCCATATTAAGAGTGATTAACACTGATACAAATACTCTGTATTCATAGTGTCAATATGGCAGGTTTCGTGTGTCTCGTGTGAAGCTGTTTTGATAAGGTTTGAAACCAAGAGGAACTAGTTTTTCACTTTTCAAAGTGTTACATTTGTAGAATTCTCTTGAAAAATGTCTTTATTAAAAAAAATAATAATAATAAAATCCCGAAATAAAGATGTAAATGTAAACATAGCATTTTTTTTTTATTTTTTTTATTTTTTTTTAGATTAAATTAATATAGATTTCATGGTCCCACTTTATATTAGGTTGCCTTAACTACTATGTACTTAAATTTTAAATTAATCATTTGATGCAATGCACTTATTGTGCGCATTCATTGTACTTATATTTTTAAAGTTACATCTGCATTTAATTTCTGTAATTACATTTAAAATTACACTGTTGACCCATCACCTTAAACCAACCCATACCACCAAACCTGTCCCTAATCTTACCCATATCCCACCTCAATAGCAGCAAAAGTGTTTTGGAATACAATATAAACATAATAAGTACATCGTAATTATTTTTTGATGTAAGTACATAGTAGTTAAGGCCACCTTATATAAAGTGTGACTGATTTCATTAGCTGCATAGAACAGCACATGTCCTTTTAATGCATTTTATGAATTTGACAAAACCCAGCACTAATAATAGTTTCTGTAATAGGTTCTTACTTTTCTAAGTATTTCCATTTTTTTCTTTTGCAAAAACTAGTATATGTGTTTAAAAACATTTAATAAAATAAAACTTATTTCTTCATGCTATGACTAATGCACAGATTAAAGTGAACATCATTTACAGTAAATAATAAATTAGGAGAAAAGACACTGGTGAAAAAGTCAGCAACGCTATGTGAAAATAGGAATATTTCGAACTTAGAAACAAATATGTAAAATCATATGAAATATGCGTGACAGATGCTGAGACGTGTGTGTATTTGTTATGAGTTTTGAACAGTGTGAAGTCATCGTGTGCAGATAGAGGCGACGGGGGGAGGTCAGAGTTTGACTCTGTGGCAGATGGTGGGTTGTAAGAGCCACAGATTTCAATATGACTGACTGCTCTCTAGACATTCGTTATATGCAGAATGTATATGAAATATACCACAACAAAAACACTGCATGTGCTTCCTATAAAATTCTTTTCACATAAATGTTTATAAGTGCATTTTTCCCATAGGTGAGTAGTTAAAAAGAAATGCTATAAGAAGTTGAGAACACTTTATGAAGCTATTTCAAACAGCACGCTGATATTTTTTAAACATTACATATGCAGCTTTTATAACCTTGAAGACTAAATTAAGTATTTACTTGTAAAAATTCAGTTGTCAGGAACAATGCAAATAAACTGGTTTTGACCATACAGTATACATTTCCCCTTATATGTTTATATAAATTTTAACCTAATCTTGATAAAATAATAATGAATAAATGTCTGCGCACATGTGACTACTCATGATTTAAAAGCTGATTTGAGAGCTACAACGTCTAGTACGGTATGATGCATCAGTGACAGGAACTACAAATGCTTCCCAAAATGGTTTGTTTTGATTTCATTTGTTTTAGTAAGCGGCACAGACAGAATCTGTCATGTCTTGGCTTATACAGGACTGTTGTCTTTAAACATTTTTGGTCTGTATTGAAATGACAGGAAATGAGAAGGCAGAGCAGCTACAGGCTATAAAGCGCATAATTGTCTTTATAAGTTTAAGATGCAGAGGTCTACTTCCTAGTGTGCAGTTTTGTGAAGGTTCCCCTTGAACTGGATAAGAGCGGCCCACTGCACACCATATCCTGTCTAGTACTAGCCGAGCGTGTGTGTGTGTGTGTGTGTGTGTGTGTGTGTGTGTGTTTAAGGGGATAAGTCAGCAGTGTGCTCTGTAATGCTCCGCTCGAGCTCTTTCTGCTTCAGCGGCTCTTCTCTCTGATTTCACGCTGCGCTGCCTCTGAGCTCTGCCGGCCCGGGTAAGTGTCCTCGGCCCGCTCACAAGAGAACCAGAGAGAGAGACGGAGAGAGAGACAACCGCATGCATGACTGCTCACTGCCCCATTCCATTCATTCCATACTGCCCCCCCATTCCAGCTCTCTCTGATTCAGACTCAAGTAGCTTAAAAAAAAAGAAGCTTTATAAAAAGCTGTACCAAAGCATTAGTGCCATTATATATACAGACATTAGAGAATAATAATAAAATGAAATGTTATTAATAAAATAAATGTAACAAAGTTTATTAATAACTGGATAAATAAAAAATGTCCACAATACAATTAAAAAAATATGAGTAATAAAATCTCTTAATGTGGCTATAAATTAGCTCTGCACAGTATATACTAAATACTGTAAACATTATTTCACGATTTTAACAATACACTGTCATCACATGGTCATGTTTAATTCATGTTAAATAAATAAAAATAAATAAATACATAATTTGCGTAAAGGTATAATAACTTTTTATATGTCAAATAAGTAAAGCAGATATTAGATGGATATTACTTTTACTTCATCAATTTGGTAATACAAAGTCAAGTTCAAGTTGCATGTTTGTTTTTTGCTAAAACTATTTTTTTTTCATAAATTAAAATAAATAAATAAATGTTTTAACTTTGATTGAAGCACACATTAAAGCGTGCATCATGTACAAGAAATATATTTTTTAGAATAAGCTGTTAAACAAAACATCAGTGACTACAAATAATATAAATATACATATTTTGTAAAATCATGCTCTTTAAATTAAACCAGAAATGCATTTTGCATCCTATCCTATTTTGTGTAAAAGTATTTTAACCTTTGACAGATCAGAAAATAACATATGTTATATTACATCTGATGTATTCATCAAATTGGAAATGCATGGTCAAGTTATGTGCATTGCATTGTGGGACACTGTATTCTGGGAAATGTGCTGCATATTTGTGTGAATTGCGAAATTAATAAGAGTAGTATGGAATAGCTCTTCTCTCTCATTATCTCTCTTTCTAAAGGTCGCAGACAACTTTACCAAGACGAACACTTTTTTTGACACACATGTATCGTCTACACTGCAAGTGTGCCAGCATCATTGATTACAATGAAAGCGTTCTGATTTTGTCATGACACATCACACGCTTGCAGCGTAGGCACTGTGTCACGTGCATACTTGAGGGCTGTTCACACGAGACACATTCTTGCGTGCCATATGCGCATATTGCGAAAGTATACATTGTTGGCTGTTTTTCACTTTATTGCACGGAACACGTTTTTAAGAGGTTGTTTCAAGCTGAAACTAGTTCAGCTTTAAAAAAATGTATCCCAGGACCCTGCACTCCATCTTGGTGTTTTTTTTTTTTTTTTACTTTTACCATGTGTGTTCATGGGTAGAATGCAAAGTAGACCAGCCAACCTGATCTCACAGCAATTCGTACATATTTTACGAGGTGGCTAATTCGTACCAATTCATACGACCTCACTCGTACAAATTCATATGAATTTTGCTAAATGGTATGTATTTTACAAGTTGCACAATTCGTATAAATTTGTACGAATGACCTACACCTGACCCTGTCCTTAAATCTACCCCTCACTGGGGTCTAGACAAATCGTACAAAATCGTACGAGTGAGGTTGTACGGATTCGCAGGAATTAGCCACCTCGTAAAATATGTACGAATTAGTCGTGAGATAGCTGGACCAGCCTATAACCACAATATTCTGTCTGGAGTGTAGTTGACTGACCATAGAGGAAGATAATTTACACTAATGTCTGCTTTAGTGCTCCTAGTGACAACACTGAGCATGCAGCACTGAGAAATAGAATGCACATTAATATGGATTGTTTGGTCGCAGATGTATTTCTATACATTTTTTTTATAACACCACCAAAATCGACTCATTGGTTCAGAATTTACAGGTAGAACTGTCTGTTCAATAATATTAATTTCAACTAAATTCAGTGCATCAGTGCTTCACTAGCACGACAAAAGGTACAAGATGAAATTTTGAATTAGCCTATGTATAAAAATGTGTTTTCTCTCTGAAAAAATAGCTTCTCCTTTACAAGCTTCTTTTTTTCAGCAATTATTGTCAGTTTCTCTTCCGTCCTTCTCCTTTACTTTGTGCTTTTTAAAAACACTCTATTCCTGCGTTTTACCAAGCCATCCTCCCGTAAGTGAACAAAACTCTCAGCATTGAGTGACATTAGTTCAGTCAGGCCTGCACTGCAGTGCCAATATGGAATATAATAGAACAACCTAACCACAGCCCACTGTCAAAACACACACACACACACACTCATATATAAACTGACCTATTTTTAATTTTCAAACCTTCTACAAATTCAACTACAAATTAGCAAATAGCTCAAATCAGTGTCCATTTCGCAGAGCGAGAGAGAGAAAAATGTAATTTTAGGTTATTTACTTGTTAGCACCTATAAATGAATTGCACAGCTGTGGCACAATGTTGCAAATAACAGCACATGGTTAGTGGCTCAAAATATTTAACTGATGTCATGGTTATGCAAAATTGCTTTAGTAACAGTTAATTTAACAATTTCTCCTTGTTGCAATACTGTTGCATATAAAACATAATTTGCCGATACGGAAATGACTCTGGCATCACCTGCAGCAAATTTAGCAGGTTACTTGAGCAGCATTTATTACATTATCCTTGATGTCAACTCAATATACATCGGGCAGGTAGAATTTAAGATTAAATATAGATAAATGTCCAAGAGGATGATGAGACCACATGCAAGCTTTTGTTATACAGAGTGTCCAAGCTTTTGGATCAAGATGAATCAGAAATGTTCAAATTCAGTTCATCTGAAGTGGAATCTCGTATGGAAATGACACTGCGGAGGAAGAGCAGGGGGTGTGAATCAATTTGCACACTAGAGGATATTACACCAGGTGATAAATAATATCACCTTTCATGATCGCCTTCTGAGAAATCTGAGCGAAAACCGTGGTAACTGTTTTGGGGGTGTGAAATCCGTTAGGCTGCCCTCAGTGGATGACAGAAACAATTATACAGCTACACGGGCAAATGAATAAAATTAGCGCTTGGAGCCGCTCTCTCTTTCCCTGCCCGTGGCGATTAGCATGTCACTATCCTCAGACACTCGTTTATCAGAGCCCGACGACGTTAACACTACACACGCTTAAACCAAAAACCCATCGCTGGCTTTAATCATGTGGGTGTGAGTGTATCATCAAACTCAGGTCTCTTAATGAACGGATGATGTCAACTGCTAACAGGGCATCATGGGAGCAGAGGTTATGTGTGTGTGTCTGTGTGTTGCTTGGCACACATACTAATTGGAAAAGGAGTGTTTAAAGCCACTGTCTTTTTGTTGTAGGTGATATGTTGTTCATGTTAGGCAGATAGAATATAATGATGTTCTCTGGGTCAGAAACAATTAAACTAGCTCATAATGGTTTCCTCCTTCTGTCATACCAGTTAACTTCCTGTCGGGACCTCCAGCAGTGTTGCTGGGCTTTATTTACCCCATCCTCATTTCCTGTCATTACTGTCTTCTGCCACATATATCTCAGCTGCGTTTCAGCAAAACTAATAAAACTTGGTAATGCGCCACAAATTTGGAAAGGAAAGGGGGCCAGAACTGGATAAAAGTGGCCTGGAGTGTTTGGCAAGAGCTCAGAGTGAAATGGCTCTGTTTCTGTCATTATTTCACTGATCATTTCTGTCCTGACTTTACCGATAGAATGATTATTAGTAAATGCAGTGTTCCTGATAACAGAAATGTTTTATCTTCTTTTACTTGCAAGGATAAGAAACCATTTTATTTCATTGCCTTGCATTCGTTGTTGATCATTTGAACTGTTTTGTGCAGTCATTGATAGGGATAATATGCTTTACATTTAAATGCTGATTTTAGATGTTTTTCTGTATATTTAGCTAAATCATGGATCTGTTCCAGTGGCATACAGTGGTTTTTATTTATTTATTTTAATGAATTATCTCAAACTAGTTTGATAACACTTTTCAAAAAGGTTT
>SCHK01115429.1:0-13984 GCA_004124795.1 Poropuntius huangchuchieni
ATCTCCTCCTTTCTTATGCATTTTTATTTATCTGCTTGTTCTTTTGTCCATCTAATGATCTATCCGTCCATCTATCTTCCTGTCAGTGGGGGGCTGTCTGAGCTCGAGTAGAATGGTCTCTCTGAGCCCTCCATTGCAGACATCAAGCCAAATCTGTTTACCATTAATGCTAAGATTATATGTTGGCAGTGTACACATCCACCCTATAATGATACAAATTTCCTCATGTTTTTTTTTTTTTTATCCCACAAAATAATAACCCCTTTCTTAAATCAAGCTGTTCTCAGATTCTTGACTGTGTGACCTCACACAGACCCAGGCTCCTCCCACAATTGTTGATTGACACTGGTGTTTTACCTTATACCTGCCCTGAGTGAGCTGTTATCAGTCCGCCATTGTTTCACCGCCAGAGCAAGATTGTCTCCTAAGTGATTGCGGTATTCTGTTGTTGGATGCAATAATGAACATAGCAGTCGTCATTTACTCCCGTCATCTGAGCCGATGAAGACAGAGTGGATTACCTTTGTTTTTGAAGGGAATGCGAATCATTCTTGATCCAGCCTTACCTAAAGAAGAAGTGAGTATAAGGGTTTTTTATGAATCTTTGCAAATCGCCTTTCCTAATAACATGCTAATTGGTGAGTTTCGCAGCTAAATACGGCTAAAGTTTACTGTCTGAGAGAATGGCTCGTCACCCCACAGAAAAGAGGACGAGGTGAGCAGAGCTCATTAGCATTTAAAGGGACATGATGAAAAGAGCTGTTTATGACAAGGTAAAAAGTGTGTTGTTTTACAATACCATTGATCAATTTTAACCAAAGTATGTTATAGACTTTTCATTAAGACCCTAAAGAATTATATCAACTTGGACATACGATGACCCCTTTAATTTGTTTTCGAGGTCTGAGGTAAACTGTGTGTTGCTTTCATTATGGCTTTAAAGGTCATGCCCGGCCTGATTCTGATTTCACGACTCCCAAACAATTTGCTCAATGGTTCATTTTTCCAAACCCCTCTTTTGCGTGACGCTAATCTGCTTTGATTGGTCCGATTGGTCTCATTTTCATTTCATTGTGCAATGCCTGATAAAGCAGCGTTTGTGAGCGCAGTGCTGCTTTGTGTACAGCGTTACTGTGGAAACAGCTATTTTTACTGCTCCAAATGTTGCACCTAGTGGCAAAAAATAAATTTTTGGGGTTGGAAAAATTAATTAAAAAAAAATCTATTTTGGGGTAAACTATTGATTTAAAAGCCAAACAACACAGCTTCTCAGAGCTTTCTGATGGTGAGCGTTGGTTTGAATCTCCTCACATTCATTAGACACAACCAAAGGTCAAGGAAATAAAGCAGTGCTTATAATCCCGATCAGGATTCTGTATCAGTCACATGGCGAGTGTACAGTAAATGGTGCTGTAACCTATATCATTAACCGTCATAAGGATGTTTCATAACTAAATTGTTCCTTAAAGTCTTATTATCTAACAAGCATGTGTAATTAACCAGTTTACTCTCAGTTTCATTTTTGTGCTGTTAGAAAACAATGTCTGGATCAGGTATTCAATGCAGAAAATGCATGGCCATGTTTCTATAAATTTCATTCTTCTTTTGTATATGTCTACATATTGACGAATTGTATAATATATTTTATTTTACAGGCTGTTCAAGTCCAATCTGAATTTTTTTCCCCTCACACAAATGTATCAAATGGCTTCAGAAGGTCTAAAATACAGAGTACGAGTCAGTATGACTTTTTGTACTTTTTGGAGCTTGGAAGCATAAATAACCATCCACGATTGTTAAATGGAAAAGAGAAGAAAACAGCACAAGGTCAGAATGACATGGGTGTGTGTAAATGATGGTAATTCTTCACAGATCTTTGAAAAAAAAAAAATATATATATATGATGTGAGCACACCGAGTGATTAATTTTATGCAATTTTCATGTTTTTTTCTTCTTAATGTCTGAAGTGAAAGTGAAATTTTACACTAGTGTTGCTTTTTTTCTTCTTCTTTTTTAAATACATCTGAATTGTTTCATTAAAGATTTTTATGGAATATGTGATAGTAGGTATCATCTTTATTGCTTTACAGCATCTTGACTTAAAGTGTAATTTGCAGTTGCTTTGTCCTACAGTGAGTGTACATATATAATTTATTATTTCTTTTATAAATGTATACCAACATTTTGGAAATAAAGTCAGTGCATGCTACTGACAAAAACAGCAAACTCGCCAAACAGAAATCCATTTTTGCTTTAATAAAAAACAATATCATTTGAAAATAAATATGTTTAATAGTTATACTAAAAACACAAAAGGATGTTAATATTTAACAGCACCAATAAATATATTACTGTGAAAATATACTGAAAATGTGGCTGTACATGGCAAACAAACAAACAAAGAAAAACTAGTGGCACTTTCACACAAAGAGAATGTTTGTTTTTTGATTAAAAAACCTCGTCGACAGGCCTCGTGTCTCCACCAAACTGATCGCTCATATAAAAACGTTACAATAAACTAAAAAAAAAGGCGCTTCCAGGAATGTTGAAGTGTTTGTTTCTCTTTTGTCTTTCGTTCTATAAAGCCGTCCAGAGTTTTTCAGATTGGTGACAATGTCGATAGGAAACAAATCAAAACAATATCAACAATAACACTGCATATAAATAGATCAAATTAAATACACAGAATACTGAACATATTCTAACATTATAAATTAGATGTAGTGAACTACACAAAGGGATATTAGATATGTATACACAGATATTGTGTGGTAACGAACAGTTCCTAATGTTGTGTGCAATATTCTCTTTGGAAAACGTTACAAACTTAAATATTTGAGTTATCTTCTACAACTGCGGCGAATGGAACGAGCCTGTTCCTTAGCAAAAGTCAGAATCGATTTGCATTTTGTCACATTATTATTATTTTTTTTTAAATCTTCATATGTACATATATGTAATATCCCTTTCGTATTATCACACCAAGTCCTATTGGATGTTAGTCAGTACAGGGTGACTTCACCCTAGTGAGAGTGACATCACAGAAAGAGATAGTTCCGCATTCGTATACCGTGCCTGGACCCACTGTTCCGAACATTCCGGAAAGAATCGTTATGATGTCACTTCCTCTCCTTTGATTGACAGTCTGTAACTGTTCATGTAAAGGGTTGGAGGCTGTCGTTTGCACCTTTCAGTGAAGTGTTGGACATTCGATCCGAGTCTTTAAATATAAATCCACAGTGGGCCGATCCAGTGACGCTTTACCTCACTGAGCTCTGTCCAATCACAGGCCCAGGTGCAGTGACACTGAAATATATCCCATTCACACGCCAAGCAGCGTCTTCGTTTACTTGTAGGTGATAGCAGCGACACACATTGTCATTGTCATTTTATATATATAATATATATTCTATATATTCATATATTAATATCTTAAAAATTTACATCGGGATGGTATCTCCTGCCCTCGTTTCATTCTCCGTCTTTCGTTCAGGCTAGTGTTCGCAGTTCGTCCAGGGAATGCATCCTCAGGTTTAAAAAGTGCTGTGCCGTAAAAAAAAAAAAAATTCCTTCATTCATTGTTCTGCCCAGCGCGCCGCTCATCATCTTGGCTTTTCACATCTGAAAGAGAACAATGGACTGGTTAGAGATCTGCTTGAAATTTGTGTCAATATATGTTAGGAACGGCCTATGCGCTTATTGATCTGTGTTTTTTAGCCACCCAACCAATCAGAGTTAAGACTATTTTAAATATATTTGAATGTATTTTAAGTAATAGCTACTGAATAAGACATCGTAGTTAAAATTATAATCAAGTACTTTTCATGTGCTTTAGTGTGTTAGTCAACACATAAAAACAATTGTAGTTTAAAAAAGTAAAACAATTATATTTTAAACTTTAATTTGTCATTACTTTTTAAAAGTGTACTTAGCTATGTTATGAAACAGCCATGGAAGTCCCTCTCTTTAATTAATATTTATTTCATTAACATTAGATTATCAGCAAGTACAGTTTTTATATGATTTGAAGATTTGAAGTACACTGCAAGTGAAGAGTCAGTACAATTAAGTGCAAACTGAATTCAGTAATTTTGTGTTCCTGGCAGTCTAAACAAAAACATTTGTACAGTGGTTATGAAAAAATGTTCAGTTTTTGGAATTTTGGATGGGGTAAAAATTTGGTTTGGGTGGAACGACCACAGGATCATAGTATGCTGTGATCGCCACAAAACATAACGATAACATTTGGACAACATACACAGAATGCTAACATATGGTCACACAGTTTAAATTAGTGGGACAGTTGATGAGAAGCAAACAGCATGGACACACTTATATTTTCACATATACAAGATCTCATATTAGGTATCTGAAGCATGAACAGATAATGGCGTGATTTTGCACGTAAATACCAAATTAAATTCTGACCTATTATGAACATAAAATAACAAGATAAAAAAAAAGAATTACTGAGAGCAGGATGTGTGCGTTGCACTTCACAAACACATACACATATGCAGCAGCCCTGCCTGTTTACTCAAAAACACAAAATCTTGTTGCTTGCTGGCAAAATACCGGCAAATTCAGTTTATGTACACTGTTAATCATTTCTATGCTCAACACCAAAACATGGTGTCACTATTAGTGTGCAGCAGTAATGCACCAGATTCTGACATCAAATGTCTCTCACTGCAATACACCACACATACACACACACACACACACACACACTACATCACCATGCATAAACAGTACAGAAGGAAAATTGCACATGCACATTTCAGATCTTTGGATGGGACTGGATGAGAAGATAAATGTTGCACGTGGTGACAGTTTATAAACAAACCTGCAAGTTCTTTCATTTAACTCAAGTTGTCTGGACTTGCATTGCAATTGTGTGAATTTGCAGGAGCATTTACAGGTGAGGGGGTCCTGCACATACAAGCGCTTTCTTCTCTCTGAGCAAGGCTCACAGTGGCTGCAAGGGAAGCAGAAGGGAGAGACAGAGAGACATCTAAGCACTAGTGATTTGGGCAAAGAGCTGAAGACACACACACACGCACACACACACACTCATGCACCTCACCATCACACACCACCTCCATTCATTGTACAAATTTGGGTCCTTTTTTGCTTTGTTTTGAAGATGGGTAGCGTTAGTGGCAGATTGTGTGTGATGAGAGCGAATAATGACTTCATTCATTCATCCATCAGTGAGCACACATAAGACACAGTGAATAGCTGCAACATTGAAATCAGACAGGAACAGTTATTGGACTGACAGACAAGTGCATTCACATACACACATTCACATATACACGAGTGAAAGCAGAATGAAGCAAAAGCAATGTCTGCTAAAGTGGTTTGTTCAGCTACAGACGCAGAAGCACAAATTTTGAACAGTTTTGAACTAAAACAGTTTCAGAGACACATTATCTGTTCTAAAATTTGACTTTTTTAATTGTGTAAAAAACAACAACAAATGTAACCAGGCAAATGTATTTGTTTTTGATTTGGTTCAAACCTTACATTTTGGTTTAATATGAATATTTTCCACAAAAATAAAAACCTTCACACAAGTAAAAAGATCATTTATTATAAAGACCATAGCATACCTAATCAATATATTTTCTTTAGACATAAGCCAAAATGTTATTTAATGTAGGTCAATATAATAAAAAACATAATAAACGACATCAAAACCAGCTGAAATACGAAAGTAAAATTTTCACTTGCAGTAAAACTAAAAGAATTTTCTTAGTCAACGTTTCATTTAGTTTAGTGAATATAAAGGCAACTTTGAAAGACCTTAATTTGATGTTGTTTTAAAATATGCATCATATTTTTCTTTTATGCACAAAAATATATAGTATGTGTTCTTCACATCAACACGCACATAGTACTATTTTTATTATTTATTTGATTTATTTTCCTTTTCTATGAGGAGTGTTATTTTCCTTGAACTGAACAAAAGAGGTTTAACCCAGATTTTCAATTAGACCAATAATAAAAATGGACTTTAAATAAACGGCACAGTCATTTCACTGTTTTCAGTGCAGTAAAGACAAGCCCATCTGCTGTTCTCAGAAACATCAAAGGAGCCGAAATACAGGTGAGGGATCACATGAGCATGGCGTCATCCCAGCTGTGGCAGCACATTAGTACAATAATGACAGAGACAGCCATGCAACCTCTGTTTATTTACCTTTGGTTGCTTTCCTCTTTGCGGGCCGTGGGCCAACAGTGTGAATTAGAGTACAAATAAATGCAGACTGGGGCTTTAAGCCGACAGGACAAGTGAGATTACAAAGAGCAAACAAGCTGCCCTGAAATAAAGCCAATGACTATGAGCAAAATACTGCTTGAGCACAGGTGAGCCGAGGCGCTGAGATCGCCCGAATCTCCCTCTCTCGCTCTCTTTCGGCTTTTAACCCTCCCCACTCTGGGTTTTCTGCAAAACAGGAAAATAACGCAAGAAAAGGACATCTAAATGAAGCTGCGGACAGTCATGCTGAGAAAGATCAATCAGCACTAGGGATGTCAAAAATACCAATTTGATACAAAAAAAAAAAAAAACTATTTAGTAAACAATACTTTAGAAAGTCTTTCTATATATATTATAATTTAATTAATAACTCATTTACATTTTCTTAAATAAAAATACTACTTTGATATTTACGTACACTATTTAAGTTTGTTTTTGTTTTTTTTGGAAAGTTCTTTGGAACTTTCTATCATGGTTCACACAAAAATATGAAGCAGCACAACTGCTTTCAACACTGATAATAATGAATGTTTCCTGAGCAGGAAATCAGCATATAAGAATGACTTCTAAAGGATCATGTGACACTGAAGACTGGAGTAATTATGCTGAAAATTAAGCTTTGATCATAGAAATTAATTACATTTTAAAATATACTGTATTACAATAGAAAAGTTATTTTAAATTGTAGTAAGATTTCAAAATATTACTGTATTTTTGATCAAATAAATGCAGCCTTATTGAGCATAAACATTAAAAAGAATTAATAAATCTTGACAACATTAAGAAAACATTTTAATGTGGGTAGCGCAAAGTGCAAAAAAAAAAATTCACTTGTTTTCATATTTAATCATTTAAATAAGTAAAATTCATATTCATTATTCATTTTTGCTGTGATATCAAAATTTGCACTAGAATTGTGAAATTCCACTGGTATTAGTACAGACTACTAAAATGATCCTATTGTGACAACCCCACTCGCCAGCAATTAAAGCGAGGAGCAGCGTGTCACGGACAGTCCTCACGAGGAATCAACGGCAGACTCTACAGTCCAAATAAGCAGCTGAAGGAACTGAGCGCAGCGTGTGTGTGTGTGTGTGTTTGAGGAGCTTAGAGGTAAGGATCGAAGTACAAGGAGCTGAACTTGAGCTTGTGAATCAGAAGCGAGAGTCGCTGGACTCCCCGCCCCCCGCGTGAGCACCTGCCTACGTGCTGAGAGAGACGACACGCAGAGAGCCGGCGCTTAGCCCCATGACCAACGGATTTCATTTAGCCCTCTCAGCTAACCCCATCCATCTCTGTACGCTCGCATTAACCTATAGGTGCAGAAACGCACACGGCCGCCGCTCATCCAATTAAACCGGGAACATTCCCTGACCTGAACCTACTGCATTTTCATCACACCGTCCCTCCATTAGATAAAATATCAGAGCAAAAAGATGCTGCCAGAGCTTTTATCAGGAATAACTTCACTTTTCGGAGACATTTTTGAAATGACATTTGACCAACTGGTGCCAAGGTGGTTTTTAGTGTTTTTTTGTGTGATTTTTTTGTTTGTTTGTTTTTCAGAATATTTGATTTGATATTTCTGTTCCATACGCTGCAGTTGTTACCTGCAGTTATTTACTCATAAAATGAGGATTTCTTGGTATAAATTAATCTGTTTGAGTTGATTCATTGATATGAATTCATATTTTTAACTTGAATAAAATAAGCAACCAAACGTGTCACCAAACAGTCGCTGGTGCCCTTTGACTTTCACTGTGGATGTAAATGGGGACCAGAAACTCTTTGGTAGCAAAATATCTTCTTTTGTGTTCATCAGAAGAAAGAAATTCATACAGGCTGAGGGTGAGCCTCTTTTTTGGTGAACTAATAGCACTAAATGAGGTTTGTGAAATAGTTCAAGGTAACCAACAATGACCTCCGTCTCAGGATCACCTTCTATTTAAAAGGCTAAAAATAAAAGTGGGTTAACGACAGACACTTGTTACTATGATTAGTGTGTGGGGAAGCAGGCAAGGGTCAGACTTGAGCAACTGCGGTGTGAGGAGAGCGGCGGGTGGTCTTCACAGACTCCATCTTACAGCTGCCATAAAGCGCCAGAGACTCGCCCCAAAAGAAAAACTGAAACAATCCTATAAAAGACTCCCTTATCGGCAGGTCAGAGCTCTTAAGAGATATATATACGGAGCAATCCAGGCTTTAACACAAGCACCATGGGCTGTAAAACCTCAGAGAGGCCTGGTGCACACCTGACCAGCTCAACACTTGACTTGTTGGTCTAAAATTAGATTGACCACATTTGAAGGTGCTTTATTTAAACATTTTTACACATGGCTGTTGCAAACTTTTTTTAACAGCATTTAAATATGGTAAAATGTGTTTGTTTCAGAAACATACAAGCGTCACAAGATTTTGTAGAAATTATTCAGAATAATTCCGAATTTAGCACATGCTTGTATCCAAAATGACTTGCATAATTCCTATTTCTTTACGATACTGCCATGTTCAGCAAATGGGAAGCGTTAAACTATGAATGGTTATCTGCCAGAAATAGAGATGCACTAGCTATAAAAAGAAGTCCAACACAAATAAAAGGAAAAGCAGGTTTTGTTTTGGGTGTTGTGTCATAATTAAGTCCTGTTGAAAGCAGTGAGTCTTGAGTTTGCGCCTGAGGATTAGGAGGGATTCGTCTGTTGTATCATTTAGTGGAAGCTGATTTGACTGTATGGGTGTGAGAACAGTCAAGTGTTTCACTTTATTAGCTTTGTTGTGGGTAAACGGGGTTGAGGGTGTGTCGAGGCGTGCTGCGGGACTCATGACGGTTGCGATAGTAAACCAGGCCATATAATGAATTCTCACAATGCATTTGCGACAAAATTAGCAAACAATTCAGTGTTATAATTTGTTATATTTAATATGAACTCATTTATTTCTTTATAATCCTAGGATAATGCTTGTGAACTTTTAGTACTCAGCGATGATACTGATCCAGTAGAGGGAGCGCTGAAGGACTAGACAGGGTTTTATCATTTTTGATAATATTTTAATCTAGATTTACTTTTCTTTTTAGTTTTAGTTAAAGTTTAGTTCAATTTTTGTCTTTTTTGTATATTTCTATTATGCAAGTTCTATTATAAAGTTTTATTCAGCTGAAATAAAATAAGTTTAAGGTTTATTTTATTTCTTTATTTTTTTAGGGCTGAAGATTGACAAATATATATAGTGTCCAGATGACTTTGAGGAGCTGGTTTTCCTGGAACTTTATATTTGGAATTACAGTGAAAATAAAGTAAACTCACAGTACTGTGTGTTTACAGAGTGATCTGCGCTGGCGCTGTGGACATCTGAGTTCATTTAGAGTGCTCTCACACAAGACAAAATTCTTATGAAACACCCTAACACTAGCATTGAACAATAAGCAAGCGGGATGCACCAGTCATGACAAAGCAAGCAGCATGAATCTGGCAATGATGAAGATATGCACACTTTCATTTCTCACCCACATCATCTCAGCTGTCATTCGCTCCACTCACATACAGACAGTAAAGACTGCTGAAGCTGCACTTACTGTGAGTCATGTACATAATATAAACACTGACCCACTGACTAATCAAATCTGAACAACTAGCTCCAACTGGAACACATTCCTAAAAGTATGTTAGGCTCTCAATTTGATTGGTCAGTCCAGGCGTGCAGCTGGAGATATACTGCATCACTTGAGCTTTACTGCTAATAGTCTGACTGCTAAGCGCTAACTGTGCTAGCTGCTAACATAGTGTCCAGCTGGCTGCTTCTCATCACCGTTCAATCAACCCAGTCATTGCAATTTTTAGCCGTGTGTTTAGAAACGCCCTGCACCATCTAGAACCGTTGACACTGTCAACAAATGAATCTTAACCAAATCCCACAGTGTCTACATTGAAAAATGGAAGAATTGACCGTTTCAGAAGCATCATTTATCTTAAAATCACCCAAAAGCTTGACATAGGAAATAATAATAATATAAAAATAAAACTCCACTTACTTTTCTTTCTTTGATTTGACTTCTACCTTTTGCCTAAAAAAGACAGATGCAACAGAGGTTTAATTCACTTTTCATGATTTAATAGGAACAGTTCATTCAAAATAAATATTCTGTCATTATTTACTCACTACATTCTTAAAAATAACAGTTCCAAAAAGGGGATTTTCAAAGTGATGCCTTTTTTCAGTGAACAGTTCTTAAAAGAACCATTTTGTTTCTAAGTCTAAAGAACAATTTAATAATCTAAAGCAACAAAAGAAGCTTTTGTCTAATGGAAAGTTTTAATGGATGTTAAAGGCTCTTCATGGAACAATAGATGCCAATAAATATCTTTATGTGTATTGAATTATTGAAGATTTTGTGCTCTAACAGAACAAATAACAGCACAGTGAACAATAAGTGAGTAAACTTTGAGAATAATGGACAGTTTAAATCTTGGAATGAACTGTTTCTTGAAGATGCATTTCATTTCAGTTTTAGAGACGTACCTGCATTCACACTTGGTGTGTTCTGTGAAACTCAGTTGAAAATTATGCTGTGATACACGTTGTTTGACTCGCAGTACCTACAGAAATATACAAAAAACACATTTAGTATGTAAGCATGCGTTTATGCACTATATGAGTGTACTTTATGTCTTTTTTATTTTATTTTACACACTGTTGAATAAATGACAAGACCAGGCCTCAACTGTGGCCAAGAGTAACTTCTGCCACATAAACGAGGTGTAAACACAGTGTGCAGCGGTAAACAACATAGCTGACATGCCAGTTAACACCGCCTCACTGTCCCCATGTTGGGCAAGCATGAAGTCATAGGAAGCAGGGTGAAGGACTGCACGCGCTGGATTGAACCAGTCTCACCTCCATGGTGACGTTGCGGGTCTCTGTAGGGACACATTCGAGCGCCTCGTCGTTGCAGCAGCCTGCGCAGCGCATGAGAACCACACAGGACGGGATGTACGTGTGCTCGATCTCATCAGGATACTCCTGAATGATGTCTACCAGCATCTCTCGCGTCTTACACGCACTCTTTTTGTACACATCCATGAAGGGAATCACTAAAGAGGAAGCAAAGTGAGAGTTCAGTCACTATCATACTACCGATGTCTTCTTTTCTTTGTTTTTTGTTTTTAAATTAGAGGTACAGTTTACATTAGGTTCTCTCATTATTTACTTACCGTCATGCCGTTCCAAACCTGTATGCTGTTATTTTTTTCTGTGAAACACAAAAAGAGAATTTTTGAAGTATCTTCATGCAGCTCTTTTCCATGTAATGACAGTTCATAATGACCATGACTGAGTCTGCCTCTCATAAAAGCTATTTCAGAAGTCTTGACCCTTGTAAAAAAAGAAATGCATTTACTTGTATTGAATGTGCACTTGTAGTATTTTTTTTAAATGTGCATTTAGACATAATATGATATTAATGTAACTAAAGGTTTCTTAACCCACTTAAGTACACTTTTAAAAAGTGCACATGTGATACTTTTGTAAGTGCACTTTTGTCATTTATTTCGATGTGTTAACTAACATACCAAACCACATGTAAAGTACTTGAGTTACTATATTTTTATTTTACTGAATTGAAACTTTTTTACTTTTTATAGCCAGCAGTCATGGTAACTGTGAAAAGAGCGGCGTGAAAATTATTCTCCTTTTGCGTTACATGGTCAAAATAACAGCATACGTGTTTGGAATAAAATCAGAGTGAGTAAATCGTTTCCATTCTTTACAAGAACTAATATTTCCTGAGCAAGGCCCACCATTAAAGTCACATCCATGGCGTAACACCTCACACAGGCCTGTTCTTGACTTTCCCAAGTGGGCAAAAAAAGGCATGTCACACATGTTGAGGCACACACACCAGCACATGTGCCCCACTTGCACGTCCACCCTAATCTGTACACCTCCCTAAACTGGCTTCCCATCATTCATTCTGACCCCAGTGCCTCATGACCCGCAGACTGCCAGGGAAAAGCGTGACCTCAGGCAGTGTGGCGCCAGGCTTCAATGCAGACACCTGACCTCCATGAGAAGCCCACCCTGCGTGACACTCCCTGCCACCCATGAATCTGTCAGTGCCCCAGAGCCATGCAGGAAAACCAAACACAACTGTTTTCATGATGCTGATCATGATAAAGTCCGTAACTGCTTGTAATCAGTTGGTGGTGCCCGCCACATTTCACCCAGTGCCCTATCATGGGTAATGTATCTCATATCTTTATTTAGCAAAGTGCAAAGTCAAATATAAATGGACTAACTATTGCTAATCAAGATTCAATATGTTCATTTAATGCAAAGCTAAACCGTCAAGCAAAGGAGCTCTACATTGTGGGAAAGCTATTATGAATGGAAGCAGATTGGGAATGACGTAAAAATAACAATACACGTTCCCCCAGAAACGTAACAGGGACTCTATACAAACAACCAGGTCCACTGCTAACAAATAATTGTGACCTTGAGGACAAATCAGGAATAAATCACGCAATCTTTGTTAATAAACAAACACAGCCATGGTCAATGACTCCACACAAGGTTGCTTGCGGGTAGAATAAATTATTCACTTTCACGATCCTGATGAGGGTGGGAAATATACCCTGACTCCTAATCTTGAGTGTCCAAGCAAATATTTATGTAAGTGATATTAAACTGATTAAGGAAAGAGTGTTGCATAACAAAGAGAACAGCAAACAAAGTATTGGATGGGCTATGTACTGTAGGCCTATTACCTGCCTCAGAACTGGGATAAAACTATTCGCAGTTTAATCTTTGGTTTGAGAATGTCATTACATATACATCCTCCAGGTGGTGCTGGACTCTTAGCCCCATTTCCAAAACATTTTTCATATCATACACACTTCAACATTTACGAACACCGCACATATGAAGAGACTTACCCTCATTTTTGCTCTTCATCCCTTCTTTGGGTATGTGGGCAGCCTGTCAGGACAGAAAAGTGAAAATTATAAGTCACAGAACACCTAAAACAAGTTAAATCTGACATACGTTATACTCCACTGAAAGAAACCAATAGTAGCTAATGCCTGGGAAAAACCAAAAGCACTTTATTTACTCTGTACATGGCCAGAATCTAGAATTAGATGCTTAGTATATAAGTAGGGATTTTGGAGTCTTAAAAGAGTTTAAAGTAGTCATTCTCAACCTTTTTGACTCCTATTGGCCACGAAAATATTTAGAGCCGCCAGTATTCAGGCTAAAATATTTCTTCTGGTACTGCTGTAATGATGAAAAAGTTGCTTGTTTTCTAAGCTTCTAATTAACATAAACTTGCAGACTCAATAGATAATAAACATCAGTTAATTGCATGATTCAACTAGTTTAGAGAACCATATGTCCTTCAATAAAATCAACAGCTGTTGATGGTACAAATAAAAAAAGCAAGAAATATTATGTCAAGTTATTGGCAATGTCAGAGGGAATATAAAAACTCAACCTTCATAGGGTTGTTTGTCACCTCAAAGCTACAACCGCTGTACCCTTGGTATTTGTACCTTATCTACACCTATAGAGAACATATTAGTACCTTAATTATGATCCAGTGTGGGTACAACTAAAGCAACCCTGTAATCGCAAATATGCCCAAACTGTACCCTTTTGGGATTTTATCTAAGTTAGACTTATTTTAAATATTTTTTAGTGCTGTCAAACGATTAATCGCAATTAATCGT
>SCHK01115542.1:1975-12568 GCA_004124795.1 Poropuntius huangchuchieni
GCTGCTGATTATTATTATTTTTATTATTATATTATTAACAACAACAACAACAACATCAAAAACATAGTAATAGCTGATATAGACCAATGTGTTGGCTTATGTTGGGCCCTATGAAATTTTCCTTTTTAATTTTTCTAGACTGTTTTAATGATTAAATTAAATTGTAAAAAGCATGTCTAATTAATTGAAATCATAAAACTTACATAATTTAACAGCAATTTATTAAAAGTTTAGCATATTTTTAAGGCCCTATGAAATATATATATTTATAATTTATAATATATATATATATATATATATTTTTTTTTTTTTTTTTTTGACATTGATTTTATTAAATACATATTAAATAATATTTTTTTTTCCAGAAATACTGTGTTGTGTATTTATAAATTTTATCTGATAAATACATTTTCTCTTTTTTAATAATATTGTAAATATTTTTAGTAATATATTTCTGTCACAGTTTCTTCAAGTTGAACCAAACTTTTATTCCGCGTTTCCTTCCGAATTTTCCGCATCGTGGAAGTCATGGGGCCAGCTGTAGTATTCCCACATCCCCATCAACAACACTCAAATAGTAATAATAATAACAATAATAATAATAATAATAATAATAAATATATATTATTTCTTTAAAATGGATAGAATTACATAAAAAAGAAAACTAAACATGATACACTGAAACAATTTATGAGATTAATCATGATTAGTTATTTTAATCTTTACATCAACCTGTTTAATGTTATAAAAAGCTTACTCAAAATTATTGTAGAATTATTGTAGAATTATTGTGCTCATTATAGGCCAACACTGGCAATACCAAGACAGCAGTACAAAGCTGCAGTGTACAGGCTACATACTTCCCGGGAGGCCTGCTCTTGTGGGAAACCGGATAGCAGTGTGGAGTGAAGAGGTTAGGACTAGGGTCACTGAATGTTCGACACGATTAACAATACCCACTCTTCAGAAAACACTAGCTGGGGGCTAACCACAGGTCACAGATACAGCTGGCATTGGCAAAGATATCCTCATTACTGTCCCCCAAAGAAAACGTGCCTGACTGTAGCCACTAATGAAAGGAAGAACCCTTCTAACAGGTGACTATGCAAAGGCAAGACCTATCTGAGCTCTGATTAGCATAGGCTTAGCCAGCAGAGGCCATATGTTACGCTAAGAGTTTAATCCCTCCTGCTGAACACAAGGCTGTGACTGAAGAGCTCTGTTTGGGGATGGTTCGCGGACAGTGTGCGGCAAAGTGGTTAAAGCAAGGCCTGGTAATCAGAGCCATGAGCTATTACCAATTGTACCCTTGATCAAAGCACTTAACCCCAGATTTCCCCGGAGAGACTGTCCCTGTAATAAGTGTACTGAAGTTACTTTGGATAAAAGTGGTCATTAAAAGACTTACTGCTCACTATAGAGAAGTATGGTATCTAAATGTAAAAATATGTATGGCAGAAGGCAGAAAATATACTGTATGGGTTTTCCTCTTTAAGTCTGGACTATTTTTATATTTTCCTTAAGTATTTACTAAAAACAAACAAAAATGTACATAATAATCAAAATGCTCTCATCATGAGCATGCATCGAAAGTTAACTTTTCTTCCCATCTATTCAAAGTAGAATGTGCACATCCAAAATTCACATAAGCAGGTGCTTAGATGAAATAAAAAACAGCACACTGTTATTTTTGCTCTCAAAGATTTTTTTTTATATATAATTTGATTAATTGCAATGGTTTGGCCTGATGAAGACCGCTTGTGGTTGAAAATGTTGCAATTGATTAAATTACAAAAANTATATATAATTTGATTAATTGCAATGTTTTGGCCTGATGAAGACTGCTTGTGGTTGAAAATGTTGCAATTGATTAAATTACAAAAAACTAAAAATAGCAAAATAGATCATTATTTTTATCTGTCAAACATATATGACTCTGACTGTTCAGATAAACCAGGTTTGTGACAAGGTGGGTTTTTTTTTCATTTACATTTAGCATTGTAATGTGCATTTAATAATAAACAATGTCATAATTGGGAGAATTATTTGTAGATGCAAAGAAATGCAAAAAGACACAGTTATTTTTGCTCCTAATGTTTTATAATTTAATTAACTGCAATATTTTGACCTGATGAAGACCGCTTGTGGTTGAAAAGTTGCAATTCATTAAATTAGAAAAAAATCTTTGGGAGCAAAAACAATGGTGTCTTTTTGCATTTCCTTGCCATCTACAAATAGTTACATGTAGACTTGTCTTGTCACAAACCTGGTTTATTTGAACAGCCATAGTCACATATGCATGACAGACAAAAATAATTATATTCATTTATTTTGCTACTCGCCGTGTTTCTGCTACTGCTGTTAAAATAACCACAGCATCTGTAGCTCTTGTGGCACTTTTCGTCTTTAGCGGGGGAGAGAAGCTACAGAACGGAATGGGCTTGAATAAAGCGTGTTTGGCTCTAGATAAAAAGAGAGCATATAACATTATAAGATCATTACCATAAACAACGCTGAGTGCTTGTGGTGCGGTGTGACACGCTGCTCACTTTAAACTACAAAAACGTCTTTCTTTCAACTTTCTTCACAATAATTTGAGGTATCGCTCATTTTTCTAGCTCAAATGTGCTGGATGGGTTAGCAAACAAGTTCTTGGCTTTAAGCACTGACCAAACTGGCAAGAGACTAACATTAGGTCTTATTTCACCCAGCAAAACTGTAACTTTCCTGCCAAAGTGCTGTAGCCACGTCTGACTATGTTTGACAGAAGGTTCACAATGTCCTGAGAGGACTGGACATACAGTCAGGAATATTATACAATGTTATCCGCTCTCTTGGTGGGTCTTTCGTAAAACACGTGTGACAGTCAAAATGTTTTTAAAAGCCTCTGATACTATGTGCACAAGTAGACACTGAAGATCACTCAGCATGTACTAAACGATACACCCCTGCTGTGATAAGATATACAAAGCTGCCTGATAAAGCCATTGACTGTTATCACTGTATTGGTTCTTCTTGTTTCTTCATTACCAATTACACATAACCTCTGCTAACTCTTCCAAGGTTGCTCGTTTCGCAAGCAAATTTGGGTTGGAAAGTATGAACTAAGCAGATGAGATGATGTAGTATGATACGGAAATCATGCTGCATTGCCACCCAATGAAAAGCAAGAGCAAAAGAATGCAGCGGATGAGGAGAGCTGATGGCTCTGGTATATCAGTGTTTGGCCGTGTCGGGTGTGAGTAAGGGGAGAATTGTGGGAGTATGGGAAAGGACTCGGGTGTGGACTGCTATCTCTGAGAAGGGTTTGGCAGGGGCCCACACATTCACAATGCAAAGATGACATCATCCGCTTTGATAAGATCCCTGGAACACTGAAGTGTGATTTTATGAAAGAAATCTTATCAAATCCAGACATAAAATATATTGAGGTGAATGTCACAAACTCTGTCGAGAACACATCTGGGTCGTATTTCATCCCAAAATCCCAAGAAAAGTAAAAAGAAATTATATTTGCACAAGGAATGCATAAGGAATTATATTTGCATAAGGAATTTAGAATTACAAATTATTTGGCATAGTGACATCATTTTTTATGACAATAAAAATTCTCATTATATAATTAAAAAAATATTCTCAAAACTTTGAAAAAAAAAATACATCATGTAATACTTGTTGTACTACCTTTGCTGTATACTGATGTAAAATAAAACATTGTCACAGTGCAAAATCTTAATTTTGCCTTGATATGTAAAATATTTTTAAAGGTGTCATGGGCTTGTTTTTGTTAAACAGCTTGTTAGTCATGTATGTTCTTATTGGTTTATTCCGCAAATGTACAAACTACTGTTAATCAAACCCAAGTTTAGATTAGGAAAAAAAACATTTAGGCATTTGGCAAGAGATACTTGATATGGGCTTAATAAAGATCTGTGTCTGATTACTCATAAGAACAGGGGTTTCATTTGAGAGGATCTGCTTTGTGACCAGTGACAACCTCAACAAAAACTGAAATAAAATGAGAGGAAATAAGCCTATTCTTTATATGTCCAGAAGCATTCAAGCTTAAACGGAACTAGTTTCTAACAATAAACTAGCATTAAACTATGGCATGCCATAATACAGTAAGTGATGAAAGCCTGTGATTTCTTATTGTTACGCATGAAACTTACAGAGTTCCTTTTCGGAAGTGTACATTTCCTTTATTATGCGATTTACTCTTTACTAGATAGTCTCCCTCTGGGCCTCCTTTTGCCTTTGGGTTATTCAATATAGGAAGCTGAAGTCAGCAGAGGGAATAATTTTCTCCTGTCCACAGTGAGGCAGAGTCATTTTAAACTACAGTACCTGACAAAGACCTTCATTCACTATCAATCCTCCTGAGAGTCTGCCTGACATAACATGAACCCGTGGCACCTGTGGCCTTCAGAGTGACTATTGGCAAAGAGATCATTCACTGATTATAGGGAAAAATGAAAATGTAGTGGTAACTTTTAAACTTATCTCTCCTTGACTTCTCACGTACTGTGAGTGTTCTTGTTGATTTCAAGTAAGCTCAAAAAAGGGGAAATTTTCAAATATTGCACTGCTTTGTCTTTTTCAGCCCTTTACAAATGGGGACTGAAGTTTCCAGCTTCAAAAATAGTGCAACGCTGCATAAAACAATCATCAACTTGTGCATTCTTTTCTAGATCGCCTAAAGGTTTGTGCGAGGAACGCTGTGCATTGTAACATCGGACATTACAACATGTATGATGGTATGCAAATTCATCATGATATTTCCCCAACCGTTTATTACCACAATGGGGACAAACTCACACCACAGCCAAGCAGAAAACAAAATTCATCATTTTTAAAACATGTGCTCATTTTTACATGTGAAAAAAATAAACACGGTAATGAGGATGTCTGTGTATGTGCACATATAAACATGCTTTCAGATTACTGACGTTTACTCAAAAAAAACAAAGAACAAATCAACTTTATGTTGACACTTACACATTCTCATGTTGTTCCTAACCTATTTACCTTCCTTTCTTTTGTAGAACACAAAAAAGGTATCATGTGACTTCTTTAAAAAAAAAAAAAAAAAGTCATACAGGTTTGGAACGACTTGAGGGTGAATAAAAGGAATGATGGAATTTTTTATTTTTGGGAACTGTCACATACCATTAAGTAAACCTGTTTGTCACAAGCCAAGTGTGGAAAGGCCCTAACCTAACCCATCTCCAGCTCACAGCATGCCTAGTGAATCCTCCACCAGCCCTATAAAGATACTACAGATCAATGATACAAAGGTTAATGACTTTATAGCTCACTTTAGTAACTCATAATCTTGTCCTTGGTTTGCTCAACTCTTGAAGGACTGGGGTAGGGTTAGTGAAACATGAACTGATGATTGAAAACAATAATTATCCTTAAACATAACCTGGGTTGTCCAAGTAAACAAGCTTTATTTACGTCATGTGGTATACTGGCATACTGGTTCAAGCAAAAGCAATAAAGGAAAATTTTTTAATAGTATGATGCAACATTGATTGCATGAGTGTGAAGATGTTAAGGGCTGGCAAAAGAACAATAAATATATTTACAGGCCTGAGGCTTTGGCTCCAAGATGTGCACTTGCAAAACTCAACAGCCAATAATTAACCTATAGAGATTTGAAAACTGCCAACCAACAGCAAAATACACAGTCAGGTAGCAAGAGCAGTGAGATGAGGACTGATACGATTGGTATAACTGCTCGTGTCATCTCAAAATGCAATAGACCACAGCAGGAAAAACAGCGCTCTTGTAACCAAGGAAGTGGTTAATTCAAATGTGTGAACATCCCTCCCTCTCTCGCAGAGTTACGCATTTAGCTTGAGAGTTTACTTTTGAAATTTTTAGTGGTGAACATCTAGAGAACGTGTGGCTGCCAAACACATTCTAAGATGTTGTATTGTGTCTGCTGAAATGTATTGTTGTCAAAGATTAAATCATTTTTTACTGAATAAAACGTAAACTTGTGCTTTGCCCATGCATAAAAAGTCTCTTTCAATGATACTAGAGTGTAAGAAGTGGTTTCTAAGGTAGTTCTATGCGGTTGCTAAGGTATTCACAAGGTTTTTGGTGTGTTGCTATGCCACTGCTAGGGTGTTGTGATGGTGCTAACTGCTGCTAACCAGCCCAAGTAAAAAAAAATCCCATGATATTCTAGCAAATGGTCCATCAGTTATTTAATTTTATGGTACAAGTATAATTTGTGGGATTTTCTCCACCAAAATAAAAATCACAGATTACTTAGAAAAGAACAGGAAACCTCTTCTCAATTAGCTGTACAATTTGAGAAAATATTCATATCCATAGCACAAACAGAAAATTACACATTTAGAATTACAATTTTAACAATAATTTTAATACATCTTCAAAATCCCTAACCCTAAACAGAAAAAAGTGAGAAAAGTAGCTGGGAGAATATCAAGGTTAAAATACATATGATATAGCAAGGACTCTACAGTGATTACCACCACTTTCACCAGTCTATAACTGAAACTGTATTAGTAAAGCAATGGCATTTTTAACATTGGTTAGGAAGTAGGCCACTTCCATCTTTTCATCGTCCACTTAAAATTAAGCTGATCTAAATAATAATTAAAACACTGAATGAACAGCATAGTTCCTTTACTGCAAACACAAAGAATGACAAGCACACAATGCAGTGATTGATATATCATCACATGCCACTTATTATAAATAGAATCAAAGCAAACTATTGAGGATTGTTCTAAAGAAACACACTCTTTCTTTCCTCCCAACACACCTGCATTTCTGAAGAATTATGCCAAGGAACCGCTATCAGAGAATGATTCAGATGTTTGCAGTGTCAGGAAATATTCCAGACTCAGACATTGATCTATTTTTTATAAATCATCTGTTCTGCCTCTTTTCCATCATTTATTGCCAAACACAATGCGAGCAAGCTGTCTGAGTGTAATCCGCTCTGAAAACTCATCTCAGTAAGTAAACAGCATCCCGCAGGGCACAGCTATCAAGAACAAAGCTTAGTCTGGGTTTAACTGACAGCCGATCCAAGGATGTTCCCTCCAGAGGCATTTCATTTCTGAATGATCACAGAGAGGAAGGATGGGACGCAGGAGGGTGAGAGGAAAACGACACAACAGAAGGGCCATTCATGGTCGACTGAGGGCTTCAAAAACACTTTGATAATTGCTGGAAAGAAATGTGATTACAATCCATATTGTTCCAGGGACTCTAAATAACTGTTATTGAGCAAAGGCCTTCTCTGGTCCGCCAAGGTTATGATGATTAAAGTTATTTCTAGCTCATGCCACATAATCAGAATAGGGATGGACAAACACTGGCCTGCATGCCATTATGTAAAAGAGTAACTAGTTTCAAAACTGCACACTTGACATTCATTTTCGCTGTGCTGGCACTTCAAAAACTGAATAGCCTTCTATAGTAACTTATAACTAGATTGTCTAAAGTGGGGATTGCCTGTGCAAAAACTATACTATTCGGGTTGTATGTGTCAGTCCCAAATGTCTCTAAATTATCCATATTATTTGATCAACCATTCATGTAATAGAGTCGTTTGCTTTATTAGGTTTGATCTTCTGTAATTTCTTCAATCCTGATGGCACATCAGAATCTGTTACAGGATAAAAGATCTCAATCCTACTCTGTGGGCTTCTTTCTCTCTAATCTTGCTTCTGCACCCAAACAAAGAGTAACTTTCCACAATAACCCCCCTTCAATGCTCAAGGATCTCCAAGGCAAGGGATTGAAACTTTATTGGGGTCAGCTTAGTCTGCTGGCTTTTGTCCTCAGCTCGAACAATTACAACTCAGGAAAACCATTAAGTAGCCTATATTTGGTACAATTGGTCATTTTATTTACCGTCAAACTAATAGTGCTCTTTTGAAATGTTGAAAATAGAATGACTTTGAAGGTGAATCCAATGACTGAATGAAAATTAAATGAATGTGGATAATAGGATATCCTCTTAAAGGGATCTGTCATCATTTTCTCATCCTCTTGATGTTCCAAAACGTTAAATAATACATATATTTTTTAATATTCCGCAGAAAAAAACTCAAACAGGTTTAGAATGACATGAGGCTGAGTAAATGATGTCAGAATCATAACCTTTGGGTGGAGTATCCCCTTAATCACAGTATAAAATATTTATACCATGAAAGAGAATGTTGCTTGCTGAAAGGCCTTCAGATTAACATCACAGGAATGAAGACAAAGCTTTTTATATTCTTGTTGCACAATTGGTGCAAATCACTTGCAGACCTTGTACTGCGTTACATAAAAATGTTGTATCACTTGAAAGCCATGCAAATGACCTATACACTCTACATGGTTATGTAATCTTAAAACTTTAACAGTGGTAAATGATCAAAGAGCCCAATTATGACTCTCGATATAATTGGTATCTGATCTATGAGAATAACTAGTCCACTTCTTCCTTATAGACAAATCTTTTATCAGAAACCTATTATCAGTTATCAGTGTATTTGACATTTACTGTGGATGAATAGTATTAGAATTATTTATTAAGTAATCAGGTCTGGAAATAATGGATCTGATGACAGGCATGTTCCCCAACAAGATGGAAAACATGACTGTCCTCATGTCTGACAGGTCAGACTGGAAGCAATGTGAAAACCAGTGATACCTGTGACGTAACACAAAGAATATCTGATTTGAAACATGTAAATGTTCTCAAATATTTCAGAAAGGCCACACCTGCTTATTTCCCCACCAAACACTGTGTTGTTATGGGCACATATCCACAACAAGTAGCCTGGTCATCAATCAATGTGCAATGAAACATAGAAAAATGTAAAAATGAGCTTTTCTGTGGACAGCATGTCTTCTTATGCTCTGATGGTAATATAATATTAAGCTATAATATTAACGTAATGTTCAACGATTTTGTGACACTACAAAATGCAATTCATACAAAAATGACTTGAATCACACCTCTTCTATGATGAGCATGTTTTTAATTTTTGAATTATAAGTCATTTTGATAGATTTTGTGGGGCTTAAAATCAAACTTTCCAACCAGAGATTAAAAAAAAAAAGTCTAATAAAAAGGACGAAACACATTTCTGTGAACTCAAGTGTATTTAAAGCCCAATTAAAGTGTTTTAGTTTAATGGTTACACCACTTGACATTCTGAGTCAGAATATTCGTGTAAAAGATTTAGGCCTACAAAAATTTTGTTTTAGAAAACGTATGAAACCAAAATAAACGTATACATGTATTTTAAACTAGTTTTTTTAAAAAAGAGATATCTAATTTTAATGATCTCGAACATCCTTTTTGACATTAACCTATAGCCTATACGCATATTTACTGTGAATATTATAAACTAGATTATAAACTACACCTGTCAAACGTGACGCACGTGGAGAAGACTAAACTTGTTCGCAGCTTAAAATCTAAATAACCTTTTAAGTAATGGAACTCATTTAAGCTGTTGGTTTAGTTGAACTCACCTTGGAGCTCACGCTCAGTCTATCCATGCGTATGTCCCCATTTGTCTCCGGGACGGGGGTGGACTCCCTTGGTGTCCCGTTCTTCATCTCCTCTTCATGGTCCGATTCAGCACTGCTCGGTATCGGTATCCCATCAGTCACATACTCTTTCTGGCACTTCAAGTTGTGCTTCTGCAGCAGATTTGCGGTGTCTGGGTCCAGCACGACGAGCTCTAGTTTGCCCGTGATGCCCCGTATGCGGGACACCACCTGTTGATGCTTCTCGTCCTCCACATTTTCCCCGTTCACGAACGCCAGTTTGTCCCCGGCGTTCAGACCCGCCTCGGCGGCAGGAGAGTCGTCCTCCACATGCCGGATGAACTGACCTGGCTTGTTCTTTTCGCCGTGGAGATGAAAACCATAGCCGTTGTCTCCTTTTTCTAAGACGCACAGCTTTGGCCTGAGGTCGCTGGACATTTTGAAACTTTAAGACTTACACAAAAGCAGCAGTCCGGCTAAAATGAAAGTTGGAGGCAACAAAGTAACTATCTGAAGAGAAAAGTCCGCGCCGCCCACTCTGCGTCTTCACCGTGTTGCAACACTGTAAGTCAAATCGCAGTTTTCTTTGAAGTGTAGACAGTCAGCGCTTCACGGACCCGCCTCCGTCAGTTACTCTCACTGATTGGAACTTTCACTTGTCAATCAAAAGAACGTCACGCGAGTTCTCTGGCACAGTTTCATAGGGGCTACAGGGGTTGCAGTCTTTGGATCCTGTTGACACTGCTGTTAGTCGATTTTGCTTTTCTTCTTCCTCTGTTAAACACAATAATCGACAGGTTCGGGCTCTTTTTCAAAGGGATGTTGCCTCTAGACCTCCTGTTATATCTTTCTGGAATAGCTGTGTTGATGTTTGATAGGCCAGTGGCATAAAATTAGGAAATTACCTCAAATATTTAATAACAAATCAAGTACAAATCTTTCAAACTCATTGATAAGTATTTAATATATTCTGTGGTCTATAGAAACGTTTNAAAGAAATTTCTTTCAAACTCACTGATAAGTATTTAATATATTCTGTGGTCTATAGAAACGTTT
>SCHK01115763.1:2132-13387 GCA_004124795.1 Poropuntius huangchuchieni
TATAAGTTACATTTAACAATACATTAAAATAGAAAACAGTTATTTTACTTTTTTTTTTAAATATTTTTCACAATATTGTTGTATACAAATGTCTAAATGTGACATGTCAGTATTTATTAGTAATTCCTAATTAAAAATGAAACATTTGCACAATTCAGCAAAGGCTATGATGATTCAGTGTAACAGTGTTAATTGAGTGTTTACTGACCATGCTGGTCTGCAGCTGATCCTCCACTAAACTCTTGATGTTTCCAAATCTGTCCAGCTACAAAACACACAGGATGTTAATATAGCCAGCTTTTATATGAGAACACAACACTGGGGTTAAAAATGAGAACACGAGGAAAAAAAGACTAGCTATAGATCTGGCTCATGAATTGAGAGATAATGAAAAACTGAAGGACTGGAAAAGAAACAAGCGAAAGGTAAAAGCATTTGTTACTGGAGCACAACCATTTTATTCTGTCCTGTAATTATGTAAACATTTCCTCTCTCCGTTGTGCCTTCATTCCTTCAAGCAGTCCCACTCTGTCACTCTCCTACTCACTCATTCCTCTCTTTCTCAGCTCATTTATTTTCAATAAAGCATTGTTAAGAAGGCCCATAGTGTTTCTAAAGTGAACAGCAGAACTGTTTCTACAGTAGCTTAGTGTGCTAAATGGAGAATCAGTTATAAATGAAAAAATCATCTTACACAGACATGATAAATGCACTGTAAAAATACTTTTCTTAAGAGGTTTGTCTTGGTTTCCTGTAAAAATATCTTTAAAAATATATTTTATAATAACATAAAACATGACAGAATTTGTATTTTTTGGGTGAACTATCCCTTTAAATCAATTAATCTAGACTTCATTTTTTAACTTAATTTAATATATATTCTCCGAAAATCATATCTTAAATTTTCTTGTTAAAGCGTGTTTATTACAGAACAAGACAAAAATACACAGCACAATTTTTTTCTAAAAGCATTTTTGTCATGTTTTTAGTAAAATATCTCAACATCTTTAAAAAAAGATACATTTACTTGAGAAAAAATGAAAAAATTGTTTAGTCTTCTTTAACTCATTTAATTTTTATATTTATTTAGAAGACTTAATATCATTTTGCCTCTCAGGTAAACCTTGATTTAAGAATGTTAATAATTTGTACTGTAAATAATAAAAAATACTGAGCAGTAAAAAAATTACCGTAATGATTAAGATTATTTATTTATTTATATTTATTTAATTATTTATTTATCTTTAAATTTAATTAATCAACAATTTGTATTTTTATTTTTTGCAGAGAATGATGTAAATTAACCTCAGAATGAGCTTTATTCGCCAAGTATGCATTGTATGCATTGAGTGCAACAATCTTGAAAATGAAGAAGGATTTGAAAACAGAAGTGGTGATATATCTTCAGTGTCTCTGGGGAAAACCACACAAGCTTGTAGATGTTAACACATCCTCTTTACCACTTTATCACAACATCATTTTCATGACTTCAGAGTGTATTCAGAATCTCTCTCAAATGTCACTTACATTTGTGTTAAAGGAGTATCTGCCCATTGTCTTAAAGATGCACTACATATTTGGGGTTACAGAGATAAAGTAGTGTGATCTCAACATGCAAGAGACCCGCCATATGTTTTCTAGGTCACTGATATTAATGCACTTTTCACCTCAAGTGGATATACATCATCTGAATCATGCTTTCCAAAAATTACTGTTAACTTAATGAACTTTTATCCAAACATTTTAGTGCACTTTTATCGAACCTTAATATAAACTGTTTATGAACTGAAAAATGCATGGGCAGTCCAGCATTCATATGTGTTGTAAGCAAATACGCCCTTGCGATTTGTAATCTTTGGACCGAGATATGAATTTGTGCAATTCTGCATGATTACTCCAAGGCATCTAGTTGCATCTTCTAACTAAATTTTCACTTTGTCCATCGTGACAGAGCAAAAAAACTGTTCTGTTCAGCATTACAGATCACACCAACGAACCTTTCTAAACAAGTCACACGATCAGATTAGCCAGACAATCTGCCCAGCTACAAAACACAGCTGTCAATGACCTACACAAAGAAGATCTGAAAGGTTGTAAAACAAAAGTGAACAGCTGCTGATATTGACGGATGAACAGATTGGTGAACACAGGGGCGGGGTTTCTGGAGTATGGTGCATGATGGGAAAGCAGTGCATCTGCTTATCTGTGAGTCTTAGTCAAAACTTAAGGGATTTTCCCACTATACTTCTCTATGGGTTAATGTCTTTTTTAACTCAGGACTGGGAAACATTTCATAGTTGGAAAAAGTTTAACAACACACAGCCTTTCATAAATGCCTCAATAACTATTCATGCACTTAGTAGACAACGGAGCGGATTTACAGCAGACTTTTCCACAGGTCGACAAACTGTTATCAAAACAGGCAGCTCGCTTATTGTGTGCTGTACTAACCGTGTAAATATGCAAATGAGAACATTAGCCAAGAGTTTACAAATGTAAATTGGGTCACAGTGTAATTTGGAGTCAAAAATGCATGTTGAAACATGTGTTCAGGTTTGTGTGTGTATGTGTGTGTGAGGTGAAGCATTAGGGTGGTGCTGCTCACCTGTGGAGCTTCTGCGGACTCTGGGCCCGATGTGCTCTGTCCCATTCTACCTCAACACACAGCTGGGCCATCAACGACAGGCGCTGCAACACACGGCAAGACAACAGGCTTCATGCAACATGCACACTTCAGCAGCACACACACACATTCAATAAGAATCACCGCAGGCTATAAAAAAAAAAAAGCTTGCTATGAACAGATTCCGTTTTAGTCCATGCACATTACAGGAATCAGCTGGATACATTTTATTATAAAATAAAATGGTACTAGATTATTAAACAGATCATTTACACAGATATAATCAAGTAATCCTTTCATAAAAACTGAATTTACTGTAGTGTAGGCTATAACACGGAATGTCACAGAATTTGCCAAATTATGGATAGATGAATCAAAACTAGGTCATTACACTTAAATCAAAATGTGATATTGACTAGTGTCTAAATACTATTCAGATAAGAATCCTGCATGTTCTGCGTGTCTCTGTGTGAATAAATGCCACAGACACACAGTTTTGTTTACTACACACATACTGAAGCGTCATATCATATACAAACAACCAACCAGTCAAAATATAAGTTTGGTTTAACTTGAAGAAACTGTGACAATAGATTACTTAATGTATTAATGATAGCAGTGTTTCCCATACATTGAGTTATTTGTGGCGGCTCACCACAATATCAAAACTGACCACCACAAATAGATTTTAAAAAAGGCTGATGTCGTTGAATAAACATGACCACTGCAGGTTTCAAAAACCTGATGCCGTTTTTTTTTTTTATTTGTCACTGTATTTCTGAAGGAAACCGACTGTCTTCAGAAAATTTTGAATTAAATTTTCATTTTATATTGCATGTAATGTGTGATAACAAAGTCTCTTTAAGATATATTATTAATTAATTAATATTATTATTATAGGTATTCTATAGTCTTTGGTGATAAGCAGCGTTTGTGAGCTGAGCGCAACTCTGTGTACAGCGTTACCATGGCAACCTCTGTTTCTCCCGCTTTTAGCACCTCCCGCTGGCGGAGAATGAATTTGCATATGCCGCCACAAATACAGTTCAAGTCTGTGGGAAACACTGGATAGTACTACTACTGCTAATATAGTTATTATTAAAACATTATTTTTAAAGAAATATTTACCAGAAAAATTATTTACCACAATTTATTTAGCAGAATAATGTAAATATACAACATAGTATTTCTGAAAAGAAAAATAAATAAAATAATAATAAAAAAAAAATTGTATAGAAACAATTAGAGCTGGGTAAAATTAAATGAAACCATTAAAATGGAACTCAGAAAATTAATGGAAACAGAATGTGGTAGAAAAAGAAACTTTTTATTGGGCCTTAAAAATGGGCCTTAAAAACTTAAATCGCTGTTAAGCAAGTTTCATGATTTCAATTAATCAGACACGCTTTTGATTAATAAAATTTAATTTAACCATTAAAACAGTCTAGTCTAGAAAAATTGAAAATTGAATGCAGCAAAATGAAAATGGAATTTGGGAAAAAATAAAACAGATTTCATAGAGCCCTAATCAGATCATGGACAATGATTGAACAATACAGCTTTTCAGCCACGTTAAAATACACAATTTAATAATACCACATAATTTGCTGATAAAACATTTTTTTAGTAAAAATTTGTCATTAACATTTTAAATTATGCATAAACCATTTTACAGTGCTGTTAAAGTTAAAATTTATCCTAGTCTTTTATTAATTGAAATCAACTAAACTTAAATATAAAACTACTAAAACTAAGACTAAATAACAAAAGCACATTTATTAAATAGATAAACACAATTTAACACAGTTACTAAATATATATATATATATATAACTAAAAATGACTGCGGATTCAAGCGGATGACGTAGCACAGACGAGCGCAGACAAAGAAAAAACAAAACGCCATTCACGAATTAGAAGCACAAAACGAGGATTTATTAAGGAAGATGCTTTCGGTTCTGGTTTTCACAGTCGGCAGAAGTGAGAGAAAAGCGTTTATAGACCCTTAGTCATCGTCTGGTAGCGTTTATATCCCTTTTGAAGCTGCACTGAAACCGTAATTTTGACCCTCAACCGTTTGGAGTCCATGACGTCTACTATAAGCTGGAATGTTTTCATCAAAAACCTTAATTTCTTTTCGACTTCAGAAAGAAATACATAAACATCTTGGATGACATGGGGGTGAGTAAATTATCAGGAAATTTTAATTTGAACGTGAACTAATCCTTTAATGTGTACCATACAAACACACACACAAACAAGTACAGCCAGTATTTAAAAAAAAGTTTGCAGCCAGAAATGATTCACTGCATTTGGCAGCAGAAAGAGAATATGTAAACATTGTTTTCATAATAGTAATGTTAATGTAAACAGTGCTCAAAACAGGTCAGTCAAACATCACAATCAGCAGAGGAATCTATCCAATCACAATCCCTCCCCAAACTGATGTCATCATCCCTGATAGAAACCCAATAAAACACACATATGAGTGTACAGTGTGAGTGATTTTTATACTTCACTGTTCCTTTCACATCCAGGGTTGCACGAGCAGACGGCATGTACACTGAACCACACACATGCTGATTTTGCTGACCTCTGCAGCAAACAACACAAGCCCTTCACGTTCAGCACACACACATACACACGTTTACAATCACACATGTTCACCTAAAAAACTGAGCACGAGGCTATCTAAAGCCATTCACTGATGACGTCACACTGTCCAGAGGCCAACAACAGAAATCATTGGGGGTGGAGAGAGGGGATTAGATTACTGAGATGATCACAGATTCATCCACATCTGATTCTGAGAGTGTATAAAATGCACTGGTAATGGCTGGAGATATAAGCCAACTATACAAATGAAAGAGATGTAGCGAGTGATTGTATCACATTCAGATTGATTGTAGGCACAGTCAGCATTGAAAAACTCTGACATTCAATAACACGCTATAGAATATCAACGGAGGCAATGGAAACCACAGGGTAATAATGACAGGGGGGAAGAGAAAGAAAAGCTGAAACACCAGTATTCGTTACTCACTAATGGGCACCTTCTAATAGCCATTGTCCTCGGTTAACAATGCTCTTACTATGCACCCTTAAGCATGAGAGAAGAAGAAAAGACGGCCACATACACACTTACAGACACAGTTTTGTTCTAAAGCCCCCCGCTGACACATACAACACTCAACGATTCAATAAGAACCGTTAAAGCTGCAACGCTGTCACAGTGTTAGACACGGTCAGGGGTCAGGAAGTGTGACTGACAGATTAAACACAATGTGAACATCCTTGATTTCAAATTCTATGCATTCAAATTTTGCTGAGACGACTCGTGCATAAACTCAAGCATGGCTTTGATGGGAAAAACTGCTACTACTTACAAAATAGTGCCTCAAACTCTTTAAAATGTTAATTTTTTCTTTTCTAAAAATAGTCAGTGAAAGGAGGTGTTTAAAGGAATTGTCCACCCAAAAATGATCATTTGGTCATTTATTCATCATCATTTATTCACACAGAGGTTGTTCCAAACTAATGTGTTTCTTTCTTCTGCTGAACACAATGAAGATATTTTGAAGAATGTTGGTAACCAAAAAGTTTCTGATCCCATTGACTTCTATTGTATTTTTTTCCATTAGCAGTGGGGATCGACACATTTTTGGTTACCCACATTCTTCAAAATACCTTCTTTTGTGTTCAGAAGAAGAAAGAAGAAGGGTGAGTAAATGATGACAGAATTTTCATTTTTGGGTGAGGTGAACTATCCCTTTAACCTTGAAAGATTTTGGAAACCTAAAAATTCAGCAACCTAAAATGTTCAGCTGAAACAGTGAGAAAAATATGATTTTCCAGTTTTAGCCAAAATAGTTCGGAGGATCAAAAAATTAACGCTAATAGAGTCTTTAGACTGTTTTAGAGTATATTTTGTCTAGACAAGGTGTATAAGCTACAACAGGTAAACATGCTCTGTGTGTGTACACACTTCACCATGACCACAAATAATGCCACAGTAGAGATATGCAAAATTTGTTCAGCTGTACATGACACCCTGAACAGCAGAAGAGTTCAGTCTCCCAATTACCCACATTTTATTTTGGTTTTTCAGATAAAAATAAATATTAATTTTGACTTTGCTGTCTCTGTAAAAAATAATTTCAGTGCATCACTAATTTTTTTTTTTTTTTTTTTTATAAGCTAAAATTTAGGAAATGCCTAAATATAGTTTTCAACAGTTTTTTAGCCATAAAAAAATAATACTTTCGAATGACACCAAATTTCATTTAAATTAATTTAGTAATTAATTAAACATCAATTCAGCCTATTATAGCAAAATTGTGACAATTTTGTATGATTTTCATTAACAGATACAATCAAGAAGGTTAAGCTCTCTAAGGTGGGATGAACACAAACCACCATTTTAGCATTGGTGTCTTTAAAACTAGCTACTTTTCATGCTACATTAATTTTATAAATACTTAGCTAATAGTAAACAAACAGCTAATTGAATTAGCACCTCTGTTCAGTAATGGGACACTAAATTGTATCCTACTCATTAAAAGTGCTCGCTTGTCCAGAATACAGATCTTTGTATCTTCCACTTGCCCAAAGACTATCACATGCTGTAGGCCACATGCTGCTATAGCATGATATACCTGAGAAGCCAGGATCCATGAAACAACATTTATGCTAATCCCCTTGTGATATGAAAAGCAGAACACATCCTCAGTTGATGGAATAATGAAACTGCATCACATGGATGTGTCTCATCAGCTGATCGTGGGTTCAAACGTGTCAGTAAACAAGCCCTCGATGACAGCTAAAACAATGAGCATTAATAAACTGATCGCAGATGTGTGTGTTATTGAAAGCCATGACTCAGCCGTGAGGTCTTGATGTTTTCTGTCCGCATTCAGTGCTGTAAAGTGATCCGGTGATGCTGTGACCTCGGCGGATCAACACAGCGCACCATCTGCGACCTCTACCGGGAAACTCTCACGGTAAACTAACACTAAATATACACTCTTCTCTCACGTAATCCGGAGAACCAGTAAATTGTAAATGATGTTTGGTTTATAACCATACCTGAGAGCGACGGTCCGTCCTGATCTGTCAAACAACGGTCAAACCGGAAACATCCGTTCAGAGCCCTGCGTAGACTCCGCCCAGTCAGTGCAACAACCAATCAGGGATGACAAACCGGCCAATCAGAATTCAGGAAAATGACTTTCACTGATTCCCTCCCCCGTTGTTATTTACCAAACGTTCTTAGTCTTTAGGCTACTGATTTAAATTCATGACACACTTGATGTGTTTTAGTCTTTGGAGAAACACCTGAAAAAACGGAAGAAGTGATTAACGATTTTTATTAGGCTGTTTTTAGACTATACAAACCACACCACACGGATGGCTCGCTGAGTCTTCTCTTGAAGAAATTATGATTAACTAATCTACAATTATAACTCACGGTTGTAATATTTCAATATAAGGTGTGAGGTAATAAGGGCAAAGTCGCTATTCAGTAATCTTACATTTAAGCAAGCGTAAGCAAAGCAAAATCTAAATTTAAGGTACATATCACTAACTCTGATCTATGGCAGGAACCGAGCTTAGATAAGAGCAGTTTGTTTAAAGGAAGATAAAATTATTTGAGTAAGTCCGATATTAACTTAGGAGGACACGGGTGAGCTGATCAAAATGAACATCATTTAACAAAATGCTTTCATTCTGATTGAATTTAGTAATTTCCTAATCTCATTCTGAATCTTAATCATTAACTACTTGGAAAGAATTAACATGGATCTTGTAGTGATCACATTACATTAGAGCCGTCAAACTATAATATGCATTAGGAATTATCTAGTACCACCTAGTGGTCATCATTAAATATACAGACTGCTTTCTGTGAGACAGACACCAAATGTGAGCAGAGCACTTTTTTTGTAGCATTTGAGTTTTTTTTTTTGTGATTCTAAACGTAAAAGTATTAAGATATTATTAAGTAAAATTAATAAAGTATTATTTAATATCATCATTATTTAAAATAATTTATATATATATATATATATATATATATATATATATTTTGTAATTCAAGTTTTTACTGTTTTCATCCGGTACATGACAATATTATACAAAACACAGATTACAGATTTATACAAATATTGCATGTAAGGCCAGAATATATACAGTGGCTGAAATTAACAGAGACAGAATACTAAATAAGAAAAAATAAATAAATAAATAAATAATGAAAAAGTCAACATTATTGTGTCACATGGAAAGACAGCGTCACATAAGACCAAAAATCCTCCCAAACCGGGACCCCTAATTGGTTTTTATTATGTAGTTTATAAAGCAAACGTTCGTATGAAGCTGTCTAGTCATTATGTTGACCCATTCTTTTAGCTCTGGGGTTTAGGGAGTTTTCCAGTGTTTCAAGATGACTCTAGCAGTCAAAGAGACCCCAAAATCATTTATTTTTAATATCATATGTGATAGGGAGACCATAGAAGACTATTTAAAAGAGAACAAGTCTATGCTGAACACAACAGAAACCGCATTTCACTCATTCTACTCGTTTTTTTTGTTTGTTTTTTTGTTTTTACCGTAGAGTGAGACTTTGACCGCTTTGAAAAACGAGAGATCAAACGCCTGCGTAAAGAATATGTCATTTTGTTTAACATATATTTAATATTCGACTCAATTTTGCTTCGTGCAGGACTCTTATTATGCTTTGACCGGAAACGGGATCCTGTCAACCTGGTTGTCATCGTTAGTGTTCCGCCGCTGCAGGCGTGGGAAAAACAGTGCATAAACAGTGCATATCGGTATTCAGTGTGCATTATTGCCCAAACGTTTTCGCTACACACCGCAGAAATTGATAATCTGTGGTTTATTCGTGCCTTACAGACTTTTGGAGAGTTTAAAAGTCAGCGATGATTTTGAGACTGTCAAACAGGGCATGCGTCCTCTCTGGGTCAGTTCGCCTCAAAAGCACTTTGTCAACCTTCTTCGATGAGATGGGAAAAGCTGGTATCGTCCTAAAATCTGCGTCAACTGGTATATTTGAGAACCTGGCTTTAGAAGACTGGATTCACGATCACGTCGATCTGCAAAACAGAAGCATGCTGTTATTATGGAGAAATTCACCCGTGGTGGTCATAGGCAGGCATCAAAACCCCTGGCAGGAGTGTAACCTGCCCTTGATGAGACGCTTGGGAATCCCGCTAGCGAGGCGTCGCAGTGGAGGTGGGACGGTTTTCCATGATTTTGGAAACATCAACATGACCTTCTTCACCTCCAAGAAGAAATACGACCGTCACAGAAACCTCAAAGTCGTTACTAGTGCATTAAAAGTACTGAGGCCCGATCTAGATGTCGCAGCGACAGACAGATTTGATATTTTGTTAAATGGCCATTACAAAATATCAGGCACTGCTGCGAAATTAGGCAGAACCTCTGCTTATCATCACTGTACATTATTGTGTTCTGTTGACCGTTCAACATTATCCTCAGTCCTGAAGAGTAACACTTCTGAGGTTATCAAAAGCAATGCTACCCCAAGTGTTCCTTCTCCTGTCAAGAACCTTTTGGATGTAGATCCCACTCTTGACTCTGACACTATCATGGATGCTATTGCTTCCCAGTACAATAATGAATTTGGCTTTGATGGCCCAGTCATCACAGTGGACCCCACTTATGAAGCTCTCATGCCTGGCATTCATAAGATGGCACAGGATCTGCAGACGTGGGAGTGGATTTATGGCAGAACTCCAAAATTCAGTGTTTGCACTTCTTTAGTGGTGGATGATGTGACTATTAAGCTTGATATGGACATCAAAAATGGTGCTGTAGGACAATGTGTTATGGAAATCCCAGAAGACTGGCTTCCTTCAGAGCTGGTGAATGAGTTTACATTAGCTCTGAATGGCAGCAAATACTGTCCGAATGAAACTGCAGTGCTGGTGGCGGCGTTTATGAGAACCGTTTCGATGACTGCGGATGTTGCTGAGAAGATTCATAGATTGTGTGCTGGTGTGGTTTCAGTGATGTGAATAAAAATCAGAAATGAACATTATGTGATACTTAATTTCAAAATCTTTAAAGTGGTCTCCTGCACAGTCACAGTTTACAGAGATTTGATATGGAAAACACAAATAATGCTACTAATTCTATGATGAATCTGTTAAAATACTTTGAAATTTTAAGCATTGGGCAGACATTACTGTAGACATAATTCACATATAATTTATTTACACCATTAAATGCTTGCAAATAGTAATAGAGCAATAGTATATGAATAAAGATTCATGATAAATTAAATTAAAAACATTAAGATATTGTTTTTTATTTTATAGTGCTGTCAAATGATTAAATATATATAGAATATAAATATATGCAGGTAAATATTTTGTAAAATATATATTGTATGTGAGTGTATTTGTATATACATAATAAATATACACAGTACACATGTAAACAAAAGCTTTTATTTTGCATGCGATTAATCATTTGACAGCGCTAGTATTATAATTAGTTATTGTTTACATAATATATGTGTTTGTACTGTGCATATTTATTTTATATACATAAATACACACAAGCATGTATATATTTAAGAAAAATATGT
>SCHK01115832.1:0-11615 GCA_004124795.1 Poropuntius huangchuchieni
ATCTTCACGTAAAATAGCCTAGTAGCCGGGACAACTTCTTTTTTATGTTTAGAGCCCTGACGTAATGACGCAGTGCCATGCTCGAATTTCCCGCGAAAACCTACCCGTACCACTCAAATTAGAAAACATTATAATAAGATAACCGTAGTGAATCAGGCTAAAGTAAGGCGATTGGTATGAACACTGGCTAGATATGTACTTGCTCAAATATTGATTTTGGATCATTATTAACCAAAAAAAGTTACAGACTGCAGCTTTAAGTGTTTTCTGTTGTTTTTGGAAAATTGTATTCAGGAAAAAGTAACTTTTCTCATTTGCTCTGAATTGTAAATAAAGGTTGAAGTGAAGAACATCATGCATGTGCATGTGTAAATGCTAAAAATATGTTTTATGCTTTTTATTTTTGACTTGACACATGCTTGGCCAACAGTTTTAGACATTTCAGCAGGTAGCAGCTGTACTAGAAAATAATGAGCATTGGGGGTGTTGCCAAGATGATTTCTTACATTGAAAATGAATTCATTCATAGACTGCCAGATTTCAGAAGAAAAGTAACCAAAGAGAAGTGTTCACAAAGAAAGCCTGTCGAGCATCTCTTGACTTCACGTCAACATCATTGGTGAGTCAAGATGGTTTCATACAAACTGAACTGTAAGATATTGTGTTTGACCACATAATATTGTAATGTTCCAACATTTTGATAGATCAGTTTGGTTGTATTGTTAATGTGAGCTATTTGAGATAATATTGTTTGTGCGCTCATGTGGGTCAGACAAAGAGCCAGACATGCCATCTAATGGCTCAGGTTTTTATTTCTATGACCTGCTGGATTTCTGAGATGTGTTAATAGCTTGATGTGTGTATGTGAGTGCACATAATGCTTTGTTTTCTGTTATGTGTGCCACTTTTCTGGGAAAGTTTCTTCATTTGTACCCCCAGCGTCTGCTGAAATACCCTTCAGCATGATTCAAACAAAAAGATGAAGATTTTTGTGGCTTAGCAAACTATAACATTAGCATGACTCATAATTTCCCACTGTTAGGTTGGATAGAGAACGGGTCACATTTTGCAGAGCACACCGACACTGGCTCTCGAGGCGATGCAGTTAGAAGTCATTTATTTTAAGAGGATAATGACAGGGAAACTCTGCTGCTCCCTGCGGCAGCATGAGGGGGAAAACAATGTGTGCTGTCCTCCGGGGAAATCTCAGCGTCTATTTTAAGATGTTTCGGATGTCGGCGTGTAAAATGAAAGTGGGTTTCTGCATGGTCAGGTCTGTAGAAGAACCTATAGCGAAGCATTAAGGGTTTGACTGCATCTGGTGATGGTGAGCAGAGAGAAAAATATGAAAGAGAAACTTCTTTTTCTTCTTTGTATTTCTCCTTTTCTATATGCTTGCTTTCTAATCTAGTTGACTAATAAACATGGCATTGTATATTATGACTATTGTTGGCTTTTTGATAAAGACAAAATAAAAGTCTGCTAAATGCATAAAATTAAATGTAACAATAATTTAGTACAGTTGTAAAGTTTGGAGAAGACAGTTGAACATCAAAACAAGAAAAATATCTTGAGCAAGAAAAAGAATCTTGTTTTGCTTTTAAATTAAGATTATTTTTCTTACTCGGTTGACATATTTTTCTTTTTTTTTAGACAAAATCAGATTTTTGCAGTGTATTTTGAAAACATTGATGTCTTAAATTTAAGTGTACCTTCATAAAACCTGCAGAAACACTGAAATTCAAAAAAAGAAAATTAGGGAAAACTTAATATATCATAAATGATTGAGATGAATAGAAAGAGAACTACACTAATCAGCAATTTAGTGTATCAAGGGGTCAGATTTTTAAACTAAGTGTGTTGGCTGTATATTGCTTTTATTTCATTATATAGACTAATCTAGTTGCCATCGCCAACAATAGGTAAACAATGTATGCATCCACATCATTTTGTCCGATATCTCATGAAATTCCTGTGTAGGTTCTAGTTTAAAACAACAAACACAGTGCGAGCCCTTATATTTGATTCTCGTACAAATGACTCTTTTGAACTGGTTCTTTTTTTTAAATAGTTGGTCAAAGTGACTCACAGGTAGGTTTGAATCAAATTTGCTCAGTCAGTACAAAGCTGTTAATGAGTGTGTGTATAGCCTATTGGTCATTGTTTATAGGTCCAGCTGTAACTGTGAATCAACTGTAAGGGAAACTGCAAAGGTGAGTGGTTTTTATTTTTATTTTTTTCAATATTCTTAACACATAGTGAAGTTTATGTGGCATGCATATGTTAGTTTAAATGTTGCATTTATACTACACTACATTTTTGTCCTCTCTCTTTCTGCTGGAAAAGCAAGTTTACTCAAAGAAGGCATATATGTATGTGTGTGTGTGTGTGTGTGTGTGTGTGTGTAATGTCTGCTAAGCCGGCAGACAACCTGTACTTTTTGAATATCGAGTAGCTTGGCAAGCAAGCTGCATTTTCACCGTCGCCTACTTGACACGGCTAATGTCTAACATGTTGGCCAGACGCACGCACAGATGCCCGGGGTCGTACGCGGTCACGCATGGCTGGATAGTTTTCATATGCTCTCTTTCCAGTCTGTTTTGAGTCCGTAACAGCAGGCATCGCCCGAAGCTCCGAGCTGGTGGGAGACCGGCAACGTCCAGCCCCACTGACCGCTAATGAAAGATCACTTACACTGGATCCAGACCAAACCAACGACAGAAAACACAGTGTTCAAAAGCTAAATAGGGGTCAGAGAGATAACGAGATCCTTGCCAAGCCATAAAAGACAAATCATGATCATTCAGGATTTATTTAAGGAAAAAGGAAAGAAAAAGAAAGGAAAGAAAAACAATCATTCATTCCCCATTGCTTTACAGCATGGAATATAAACTCTGATATGTGCAGATGATTGTCAAAGGCATTGGATATACAAGCCCCATATCAACAGAAGATCACGTCACAGTAAAGTTAGTATTCGTATGCCACTCCCAAAATATGATCATCATTGTCACATGCATATGAGTATATAATTCACATTTCACTGGGCAACTTTTATTTCGGAGATGCAGAGATCACAAGGCCTGCATGATCAGAGTTGCATTTTTTAAATATATATTCATATAGATATAGACATATTTCTTCATACATATAGTTACATGGTGAGGACTTTTGAAAATACGCAAACAATCGGTTGAATCGGAAAGCGCATTTAACATGCTCGCAGTTCTTTATAAAATCATTCGATGCAGTTGCAAGGTTTTTTCTTTCTTAATTTGCGAAGAAGTTGACATTCAAGGGACAAGTTTAAAACTGCACAGTCACTGGGTAGCACAGACACTTGTCAGTCACAGCTTTTTCATCGTAAGAGGCAAAAGTGACGCCTGAGTTGGTAAAAAAGAAAAGAAAAGAAAACGTCAGGAAAGGATTCGTCCGGAGAAGGTGCATCACAACCGATCATCGTTAAATATTCACCATGTTGCGCGTGTGAAGTTTGTACAATAGAAATGTGATTTTCTCGCAACGTACGACACTGAGCGAGAGACAGGTTTGTGAATATACATCTGTGTGTATTACAGTCAAGTGTGGCCGATAACTGCAGAGAAAGGCAGTGTTTAAAGAACGAGATGAGACACGCAACGGACACACTAACATCTCCTCAGGGACAACATGATAGACACGTCACAATCACAGTCTATTTACAAAGCCTTTGGACACACGGAGTGATTTGCTCTGGACGCAGACAGACCACAGTGATGCTGTGATCGAAGTGAACTCAAACATCGCTCCTCACTGATTGATCAGGGTGTGTTTGTGTTTGTGTGTGAGCCATGGCACGAGCGTGTGCATGTATTTACTGAATTTCATTACTATAGTAAGTTCAAATGAGTTCATAGATTTAATCGTTAGATTTAAAATACGTTTATGTTTGGCTCGCAGTGGCAGTAACTACATATAGGTTTATTTAGCTTCGTTCAAAACACCCCCATGTATTGGTTTATACTTTTTCTGCACATCCCAGTGAGGGTTTAAAAAATTGAAAGCCAGCATATCGGACAAATTTCCTGCATTTTACACCCATAAATACACACAGAAGAAAGTGACACATACAAACACAGACTACATGAACACTGAAGCCAAAAATGTTAAGCCCTGTTACCACAGAAAATCATTTCTAGTTGTCCCTCGGTTTATAAAAACAAGCAAAAATGACATTTATAGTAATGCACTTGCAATGAAAAGTCTACAGGGGCAAGAAACGGCAATGAAATAAATGTTAACAGTGTAATTTTATTAGATTTTTTTCAAGACTACTGGAATACGTGAAGAATGAGACTAGTCGGAAAAACTGCTTACTAACCTTGTTTGAAAAGATACATTCACTTTCAAAAATAAAAAATACAATATGCACAAAGGTACTGTTTACATGACAAAACTTGTTTAAGTAGATAAGATCAAACTGCAAGTCTAGGACAGTCGTCCCACTTTTAACTAGGCGATTAACAGAAAAATGAATAGAAAACCCTCTAGTGCTTTTAAAACCCTTTATATGCCTTTCTGTACAGTTGAATTTTATTCTTACAAACTAAGAGACAAATTGAAATGATTTCCTGTGGTAATCAACATTACACCACAGATACTATCAAAAGAGCTCAACATTCATTTAAACAACTGTTACTTATCAAACACCTCATGCTTACAGCATAAACGGCTCTGAATGAAACAGAAATATGCAGTATGGTTCACTCTCAAAGAAAACAGCTTTTGTGACATACAAAATCGTAACGTCGCCCCAGTTTCGTGAAAAGCTCTGCAGCGCATCTCCGTTGTGAGATTACAAACTCCTCTCGAGTGTGAAAATGAAGACAAAATGGTGCATGCATGACCTGACTGAAAAATAAACCCATTAGCTCAAACCCCTCACGGTGAAGCGCCGCCCCCACACCGAAACAAACATTCAGGATCAAACTAATGGGAAATGCATGAAGATATTCGATGGCACTTTGGAAAATGTCACACACTCCTAAATCTTGTCCGTAGACGAGGTTCCCTCCTGTGATATTAACAAACCATAAAGGGCAAAGAAGACATCAGTCACTTTAAAAACCCGACAGGACATAATAAGCAGAGCCGTTCGGGGACAGAAGACCAGTCACCCATCAATAAGGAAGTGTAAAAACCTTAACTTAGCCCTTAAACCAATGCTAGAAATTCAGACACTTTGAGTCGTACTGGAAAGATGTTTACAGTTACTGAAAGTTATGCTGCGTTCGCGTTGAGTCAGAATTACGCAACATGTAAATGCATAATGATGACTTTACTGCAAAATACTTAACAGCCACATTAAATAGCCACTTTTTTTTTTGCAAAATCAGGAAGAGCGAAGAAAGCACGCCATGACATGCTGGCTATAATAAAATGACAAATCAAATAGAAATATTTAGCAGTATATATACAAAACTGCCTTTAAAGTGAAGTTTTTATGCCACTAGCATCACAAAATGTTGGAGAAATAGTAACCGGTTATCCTAAACACTCCTTCATCTGCCATTGGTCGAATAAAACGGTCAGTGCCGCCCAACGTGTAATAGATTGCAATAGTGGCCGCCCACTTTATCAACAGCCTTGGATCCGGAAGTATTTTTTCCATTCATTTTCCCCCGTTTAAGATATAAGGCATTAACCAAACCAACCAGAGACGAGGTGACTCACAACATTATAAACTTTGATTTGAAGCAAAAAGTATTTGAAAAATCGCTCTAATGAGGGAAAGAACTACGATCCCATGAAGCACTGCAAACAACAAATTAAAAACATCAAATAAATATAAAAATATTGACTTAAAAGATGTGTATGGTTGTGTATATTGCAAAATATCCATATATATATACATACAAATTTAAGTAGTTTGAAAGTGTAGGGAGATTACATCAGTTATTAGTGGTTCATGGGAGTGTAGTTTTTTTTCCAGAATCATGGGAGTGTAGTTTTTCACTCACATTATTATTAAAAATTTTTTTGAAATAATGCTATCGATAAACGTTAAAGAATCATATACCATCAATAAACAACCTCGTAGCTCACAGTAGGTGATTAAAGGCTTATAAGTTGTGGTTAAAAACAGATTTCCAATGGAGAAAACTGATGGGATTTACTTCCAGAACCCAACTTTTGCTCTCGAGTTTGTAATCAAGGTAGGCTAATTCCGAAATGGCGTGAACGTAGCATAACATCTCAGTTTTCCCGCATACAATCGTTGTGAGAGTTAAACAGCTGTCCATCATCCTAATCGACATTTTTGACATTGTCTCATCCAAATTTTTTTTTCTCAAACCATGGAGGCGTTACTAAAGATATCATCACTATGTTGCCCAGTGCAGCTGCGGAATTCCCTGAGAACTCGTACACTGGGCGTAGAAAGACGCTGCCATGGCTTTTTCGGGAGATTTGTGTTGCGTATTAACAGTTAAACTATATTCAGTAACTAACACTGACTGTCTGTGTGTATTTAAAGTCACGTTTGAAGCAGAGAGTAACAGGATCAAGCTGTTTTTCTCTCTGCTTTTTCAAAAAAAAGTCCAGTAAAGTAAGATAACAATCAAACATATTGCATGTTTCAACAGATATCTTGAACTTCCCGATGCTAAAACCCGACGGCGAGATCGCAAATCGGCAATCTCACATCTCATAAAATGCTAGCAATTGCGCTACCTGTTCTCTCGTTTTATTGTGCAAACAGAAGTCTCGACTCGAAAAATGTCGCAAAACAGTCTAACGTGATTATTAAAAGCACTTCTGCAGGTCAGCGTGACACATCAGTGGAAAACCCCGAAAGATCAAAATGGTAGCTAACAAGAAATACAATAAAATCGCGAGTAGATAGAGAAAATAAACAGGGAAAAGAGGGAAAGAGGGAAGAGCTAGACATGTTACGATATAGTAAGAAGAATCATTTGACATTGGCGCCATCCTCCTATAAGGGCGGACACGATCATGCACACGCTTTCGCACCTAAACCTCTGCGCTCTTCGTTGGTTTTTTTTTTTTTCATGGCTGGAGAGGTTCGTAGCACATTCATAGCAAAGACATCACAGTTCTGTCCAGCCGCACGAATTCACTTCTCAAAATGGAAGCCTTCTGCTGGAAATCTTCGTCTCCTGCCGCTGCATGCATTGCACCCTCTAGTGGCCTGGAGGTTAAATGGCAGGAGTGCATTAGGCGCGCGCAGTGTTTTGAGCCTCTCGGTGGTTGCTATGGCGATGGGTCAGTCCTCTGCCTTATTGGACGGCAGGGCGGGGAGTGGGCTGAGGGGCGGGGCTCACAGGGCAGTGGCCTCCCAGCTCTCTCCCCGCAGAACCTGGCGTCACTTGGTCCCAGTTAGCACTGTGCTCACCGACGCAACTGAGGGAGGGAGTGGCCTGCAGGGCTCCGCCCCTGAGGCAGAGGAGGAGGCAGCTGATGCCAGGGAACAGGAAGTGTGGGGAGGGGCAGTACCTACAAATGCAAATTCATCGGTTAGTGCTAGTTATAACTAGGGTTAGGCATTTATAGCAGAAAATATATCTAAATTATTATTTTTCAGCTATTCTAGATGCTATCTGAATTGTTATTTTGTGTTAAATGGCTTAAAATTATAATTTTTTTTTTTTTCATTTTTTGAAAAGTTAGAAGAGCTATCATTTTGACAGTCATTGATGAAGTGCGATAAGGTAAATGTGTTAGTTTTAAACTTAGTTTTAAAAACATGGGTGTTTTACCACAACATTGAAAAGTTGTATAGCTATAAATAATAATTTTTCCACATTTTGTACAACATTTACCCTTTTTAATAAAACATACCGTGCAACATTTTTGAGTTTTGATATGAACAGGGTCATTGTAGTTAACTAAACTAAAAATAAAACTATTCAAAACATTTTTGTTAAATAAAATGAAGCTGAAATAAAATAAAATATAAATATTAGAGGATAAACTTAAACAAAAATTAAAAATTGCCTTTGCAAATTGAAGCACTAAAATGACTAAAAACTGCAATAATAATAATAACAACAATTAATATATATTAATAATATAATATAATAATAAAACCTAAATACAAGTAATATTTAAAAACAAAAACTTATAAAAAAAAAATACTAAAGCATACAGTAGCAATGTACTAAAAATTACAGGTATATGAAATGAACAGGTATATGAAATGAACTCAAATGCAAAAATGAATTTTTTTTTTGCCATTATGCATACAGCACTCTTATACTCCCAATTCTTGACAGGAGCGGGTCTAAAACTGAAATAAATGATATTTTTTTAAAGTGCATTCAATTTATTGCAATATTCATGTTGACTAATATGATTTATGACTGATACTTACAGTCTTTGCGTGGTATAGAGGTGGTTCCTGTGGCCATATCGTTAATGAGAACAGCGTTTGCATTGGGAGCAGGTTTGTGGTTTTGGGTAAGTGCCGCAGTGGAGTTTGGTGTGGTGTTCGGCGGTAGGTTCGGAGTCTGGTTGGCATTCAGTATGCGGTTTTGGTTGGCGTTGTTTGACTGGTCCATGCTGCTCCCCATGCTACTGCCCAACTGCAGTCTTCTCATGTGGCGAACCACGGCCGTGGCATTGAAGGCTTGCTGATATGTGGAGAGACGAGAATTCATGGTCAAAGAGAAGCAAAATTAGGCCAAAAACATATAGCACTCTAAGCTTCACAAACTAGATTTTATGTTTCAAAATTTGACTTTAGTTCCATAAGGTTGCTGGCCTTATTCACAATATCACTTCTACTCACTCTCCATTTGCTTTTAGCAAAGTTTTTGCGCATTTGTCGACTGACAGACTCATGGATGTTCTTGCAGAGCGCAGTGTCTCCTGCGATCCTGAAAAGCAAAACGACCAAGTCAAAACATTGCACCCTTGTTCACCTCTTGACTTCGTCCTCTGCTCTCATCGCTCCTCTCCTCTCAAGAAGCACTTTGATTTACTCCAAAGTGTGTGAATTCCCTATGGTTTTCGATCCTTCTACTCTGTTCTCCAGGATTTCAGACTCCAGTGTTTGTTAAAGGCTTGTTAAAGGTGCCTGTAGAGGATGTGCTAATTGCCGATTAGCGCTTTGGAATACATAATGTGAGATTAGGCGCAGTGTCTTAATTGGCTAGCGTTTATTCAGTAGCTTTCCTCCTGCCCTTGAGAGAGATCTTGGTGCATGATAATAGAGAGACAGAATTCAGCCTGATACTCAGAACGTACACGCAATCCCCGGCTGACGCAGACAGCGTCTCAATCTAATACCAATGAAACGCTGCACTAATAACGAGAAATAAAGCTCTGTCTCTAAATGCTGTTTATGAGGTCACAGTTTAATTGTTCTGGTACAGCTTAAGTATCTTTGAGGACCTGAACGACAGTCCAACAAAATAAAAGTAAATCGTAAAGAACGATGATCTGCAGAGACCTCCTTGTTGCTGTCACAAAAGGATCTTTATTAATTTTGTCATTCACTAATTCACTAATGTACTATATTATTTGTAAGAGCTGTTTATTATTATTGTCATCCATTTAAAATCACAGTTTCAACTGTAACATTTTTATTATTATCATCATTATTATTATCAACAACAAAATTAACAACAAAAAAAATAAAATTACTGATTTATAATTTAAATTATATTTTCACTCTAAATTCTTCTTATTACTTTTAACACTGTTGCTGTACAATAAAATGATTTTCAACTAAATTTGTATTTAAATAATAATAATAATAAATTACTATCATTTTACTTATATGATAGTTTCACTTTGAATTAAATAAATATTATTCTAATTATTAATAATGTATTGTTATTAATCAGGACAGTAATGACTTACCAGGGATGTCGAAGGGCCTGTTCACATGTGTATCGCTTTGTTGGGTCCTTTTCCATCAAACAACTGATGAAGTCTTTTGCTGTACATTAAATACAAAAAATATAAAAGTTAAACATTAAAAAATAAAAAACATACATGTTCAGTAACTACATTGACATTTCAAGGCATCATATTTGCGTTCTACATTGTGAACCTACGCTATGCCACATTCGTCCTGTTGGTGAGATAAAACTGAGAGTTTGGGTTTATCAGTGGAAAGACTGACAACAAAATTTGGATTCATTCACAGTTCCCTGATTTGTAGGTTGGAAGAATTTCATAGAGCTAATGCCCGTGGTGTTTACTGAATGCCAGAGACGGCGCTCAGAGTTTCCTGTAAAACATTTTTCCTCTTTTACTGGCAGCATGTGCAGTTACTGATAGGATGAGTAAGTGAGTGTGTTATATATTAAACAACTATAAACCAGACCATTAGCATGATGTGCTTCTTTTCTACACTTCCCAGAGTGAATATACCTGAATCAGATATATCATCCCAGTACGGCGCATCAAACTCATAGTCCGCTTTCAGGATCTGCTCAAAGAGTTTGGAGTCATTCTCGTCATAAAAGGGAGGGTAACCACACAATCTGTAAGAAAACATATGTTTATTGGACCATTTCCATACTTACAGCTTATTAAAAGTGTGGAAATATGTAAGCAAGTATGTGTGGTGGGATCGAACCCACAGCCTCAAATATGTAACATCAGTAGTTCTTACTTTAAAGCCTGAAAAACAGCTATTTTGTCATTATTTACTCACTCCCATGACTTTTTTCCTCTGCTTCTGAAGAATGTACTTGTTGCTCTTTTCCATATAATGAAACGGGATCCCAAATGTTAAAAAATGAAAGCTTTATAAAAGTTGTCCACATGACTTGTGCAATATAGCTTCAAAACACTAGTAATATAATGCAGTAATCACAAGGACTGCTTTTATATACTTATTTTGTCATACTTGGAGATTAATCCTGAATAAATAATGGCAGATTTTCACTTCTGAGTAAATGATCCCTTTAGATTATCACTGTAATCCTCTAAAAACACGTCAGCTCACACCTTGATTCAACAGTAAACGTTACGCTTCGTAAATAAGTGTAAATAAACCCCATGGGCTGGAAATCTGAAAAGAAAGACAGCTGATTAAACCTGATCAACGTAAATCAAATTTCCTCAACACATCTCTTGGAATGTTTTTCTCCTCCCATCATCAAAGCCATTAAAATACCTTTCCTCATGGGGAACGGAGGCAGTGGGGGAGAAAGGGATGGTAATTTTCTGCCTGATTTCGACCCCATTAGCTTTGTGTTTTTCTCTCTTCTCGTTGGGTTAGCTAATCAGACGCTAAGAGAATTAGCTACGGTTTCGGCCGGTTGTCACTGCAATAATCACACCTGAGAGGAGGCCAACCATCCATGAGATGTGACTCCAAGCTCTGGTGGACAGCTGGCTCCGAGGAAGAGTTGGGCAGAGGCCCTTGTCGGTAAACACACACCAGAGTTATTTTAGTATTATTTATACACTTTTATGCTTATTAATATTCTGAATTTGCCTTTATTTTTATATTGTCATTTTCCAGTTGTAGTATTTTTATGTGATTTTGTCAACTTTCTTTTTTTTTTTTGTTCAAAATATATTGCTTTATTTATTTATTTTTTAGTCATTTTAGAACTTCAACTTAAAGGGATAGTTCACCCAAAAATGAAAATTCT
>SCHK01116060.1:719-12432 GCA_004124795.1 Poropuntius huangchuchieni
TATCATGTTAGATGCATTTACTTTTAGTCAGTTATATTTCAGTTAATCATAAGCCAATATAGACGTGAATATGAGCCTAATTGATAAGTTCTTAACACTAATTGGAGTGTATTCTTTCCAAACCTCTGTGAAATCATTTTCTCTGTCTGCTTTATGTCTAATGGATCAAAACCCATGATCTGTGTCCTCACATTCATAAGCAATTAGGCCTGGCATAATTCATTCTCCATTAAAAAAGGATAATTAAAGTCCTCTGGAGTTTCTTTGAAAGTTGAATTATCTTTTCATTTCCCACAAATATAAACCCTGAGATTTAAAGGGCCACTAAACATTCATATCATGACAATGAGCTATTCAGAAGAGTTGTCATTACAAATGATATTATAATGACATGTACACTCATGAAGTTTTTTTGTTCATTGCTGGCGCAGCATACTTAAAAAGCAATCGCTATGGAAACTGCTGCTAATGAGAATATTATGGGCACTGTCTTGTTTAAAGCATTGTGTTGTTACTGTGTCTTGCCACTTTCAAGTACACCGACAAGGTGATTTCTGCACACAGGATGTGACTGATTCTGATGACAAGCAAGGCCTTATCTCTAGCTCACACACACAGACATAACCTCACACCCACCACACACACACACTGTCTCTGCCAGACTAACATAACACAACTGTAATGAGAATGAGAAGTGTAATATTCTTGCGGATCAAGGTTCCTCCACACATTTCTGGAATGATAATAGAACACGGTGCTTTTTGACACACACATCTGTGTGCTGGGAACCTAGCAGAGAAAGTGAGCACACTTCTGATGTGTGCTGTGATGTATAGACTGACCTAACAAAGGACTGAGTGCTCACAGGACCCGGACGGCTCTAATGGATGGAGAGAGAGAAAGAGAGCGAGGGCCTCATTTAGAGGAGGAAGGCTGTTTGCTCTGCCAATACGACACAGGGGGAGTGGACAGCCATTGATCTACAGCCGCAAATGACAGCTGAGAATTCAGCAATAATCATGACAAATGAGAGGAAGGGCCACAGGATGGTGGGGGAAAATGTCAATAATGCCAGCCCAAAAAGGAAGCCCAAGGTCGCAGGAATAGGGCACATTGTGTCTCTGTGCTCTGGACTGCACACACACACAGAGAAAGAGAGAGAGAGAGAGACGAAAGAAGAAGAAGAAGAAAACCTGTCAAATGAATGGCCGTTCAATCAGTGATCCCGCTCAAATGTTGCTCGGCCTGTTATCTCAAGTCTCCATTGACCTTTACGTCATCTGGAGAAGTGCGCTGTCTGTGTTCTTCATCTCTTTGCATGTTTCTAGTTTGTTTTGCACTTTTCTTGGAAAAATCTGCGTCTTCTGAGGTTATTGAAAGGGGGCATTGAGAATTATGACGAGCTTGAATGTTGTTTTGTTTTGTCTTTTTGCATGAGCTGTAAAATGGAAATGCATTTAAAACTGGACCGAAACATTTAAAGTTCAGCTATAAACTGTCTGAATTAAATACAGAGTGTTTATGTGCCTGTTGCATATGGAACTTGCATCGAAACCAGAAGTTTTCAAACAATAGATAAATTGTTCACTTCGTTATTTTGTTTCTTCATGAAAGCCCACATTGTGAAAGATTGCACTGATAAATAGATTTATTGTGCATTTTCAAATGTTTGACAAAAATAGGCCACAAAAATATGAGAACCAGCCAGGAAAATGCCAGTTTAATGTTTAGAATAACTGAATGTAATTCATATCTCTTGCATTTGAAGTTAGTCTTGAGCCAAACTTGAGCCAAATGAGTTATGCGGTTTGTAAATTCACCAACATGTATGATACATGTATATTATAAATAATGTATGCATTAATACCTGGATTAGTTTGCCATGTAGAAAAAAAGTAGTATAATTCCAAGAAATTAATACTTTTATTCAACAAAGTGATGAAGGGTCTGTAAAGACGATTACAAAGTTACAAAGATTTCTATTTCAAATAAATGAAAATACATACATTAATTAATTCATTAAAGAAGAAGATTTCACAATTTCCACAAGCAACACAACTGTTTTTAACTTTAATAATAATAACAAATGTTTCTTTAGCACCAAATCAGCATATTAGAATGATTTCTGAAGGATCATGTGGTAAGACTGGAGTAATGATGCTGAAAATTCAGCTTTGCATCACATCAAAACATTTTATTGTAAAAAATAGGCAAATGGAAAACAGTTATTTTAAATGGTAATAATATTTCTCAGTACTACTGTTTCTCCTCTATTTTGATCAAGTAAATGCAGTCTTGGTGAGCATAAAAAAAAAACCTCTTTAAAAAAGCATTAAAAAATCTTGCTGACCCCAAATGTGGCACACGTTACAGTTTACATTTTCTGAATGGATCTAAAATACTCTTGCATGTAGAAGAAAAATATCTAACACCATACATTTAGTAGCTCGCAGCACACCCATTGAAGAAGAAACATTTCTCTTTGTAGATTGGACTGAAACAATAATGATTAAATTGCCTGTGCAAATCAATGTGCCCGTGTGATAAGCAGTGATCAGTAATGGGGCTGTGTGTTCTTGCTGGAGGAGGACTCCCGCCTCCTCTCTGCCTCACTGGATGAGGCATTTTCTAATCAGCTTTATCACTCATATCAGAATTTATCTTATTTGAGGAAAATGCCAATATATTAGCCCGGCGTGTATGATACACAAGGTGACCCTGCTGACTTAATGACATAATACATTATCCTTAATGAAGTCAATATCTTGTCTTTTAGCTGTCTGTCTATTGGGGCGATTAATTGCAGTGTCATTAAAGTTAGCTCTCTTTTCATTTGAGCCTGGCAAGTGGCATAAAACTAATGTTCTTAGTTATCAGCCACTGAAATAGAATGGAAGGTAGAGGAAATTACAGAGCGAGCGAGGGGGCTACGCACGGCCTACAGCAGGGGCCGCTTTCAGCGACTGAGTATCCTGACTGATGCAGCATAACGCTGTTCACACACTGCAAAACTGCACCCTTACAAATTTGAATAATTTAAAAGATACATGTTCATGTGTTATACTCAAAACAAAGATTTATTTTATATAAGTTCATTACAAAATGACAAAGGGCTGTTCTAATGATAAGCTAATTCCCTAAAGAAAAGACATCTTGTACAGGTAACGCGTGTTTTTAAGCACTGTATAAGTGTAGACAAGTATTTACATTTAAATGCATTTGAATTGAAACTGTGAATTTAGATGGTAATCAGTAGTACATGAAAGTTTTGGTCAAAGCAAAAAGTGTACGTGTTCCTAGGGCAGTACGACGGGTAAAATACTCTTCTCACAGATCCATTTATAAGTGAGATTACATTGAACGTCACCCCAGTATGTTGAGTAAGACGTAGCACAGTTCTGTATTTTTCTTCCATTGGGTTGACCAACAGTCCAGAACCCAGAGATCAGTGGGCTGCCATCAACCCATTTCCATTTGCCCTCTTCATCGGCGTCAGTCAGACCAATCCAGACAGTAGTGGAACATGATATTTTCCTCACAAACTCTTGTTCTTCTGTGCTGTTTATGATCAGCAGATCTGCTCCTCTCTCCGTACAGTTGATTCTGCTCTCATTCCAGTTTTTTATCTCATTTGACACATAGTAAAAACTAAACTTATAGTAAATCCATCCATTTTGGGTAAAGTTCCACAGCTTATTTTTCAGTTCTTCTAACTGTTCATTTAGATGAATTAGGTTGGTATTGTTGGTTAGTAGCTGGTGTCTTTCTTCTGTGAAGTTGGTGATCTTGATTAGTAGCACTATGACTGCAGTCAGCAGAAGAACACACAACAGCACCAAACACACTGTACCTGCTCTGTACCCTCGGATCTTCTCAGAAGCTCTTCCTGTGAGTTCAGATGACTGTCTCGTTTTGTTAGAGTCGGTGGTCTCTCTTTGCAATTTTGTTCTTATAATGTCAACATTTTCGTAGATGCTATCAGTGGTTTTTCCATCTTCTCCTTGCATTTTCTGAGTTCTTTTAGATAGTTTAAATGCTGTGTAGATACCAGCAGACTAGTTGCTCTTTTAGAGTGGACTGCGTTGTGTTCCTCATCTGTGTTTGTGTGGCCAGTATTTATGCAAAAAGGAACTGTTTTGTGGGAATGTTTCTTGTAATTATGTGTAAAGGAACTTCCAACTTCAACAATGTGGATTGCATTCGTTTAAATGTTTCAAATGCAGGTCATATGTATTATTACAAAATCACTGTCTTTGTGTCAGGTCTTGAGAGGATTGTTCATTTTGAAATGTTTTGCACCTTTTGAATTGTTCAGTGAGCTTCAGGTTGTTGCTGGTACATAAAAGGTCCAAACAGTTTAAACTTCAACAATTTCAGCCTGGTTACGTTCTAGACTCCCTGCAATGCTGCAACAGTTTTATTTAACTTTTAAAGTGACAGATGGTTTGCCGCAAGTGCACTAACGTCAACAGCAAGTCTGTTTTTTGTTTTTTCTTCAACACGAGTGTCCTCTTACTGGGGTATATTTAGGCTTTGATGAGGTGGCAACTTCATTTGGTTGATTCATACCATTGTTGATAGTGACTGTTAGTTTCCATTGTTATCAAGGTTAACCAATGGTTGGTTTGTTGAAGTACAAAGAGCCAACTTTTACTTTATAGTACTTTGTTGAAAAAGTTTGACTTCTAGCACCTGATCACTGGCATGCATAGTCTAAAATCCATATATATCATTTTTTTTCCCTTTTGTTCCTGTAAGCGGTCAGTCTTTCAAAGTCCAGTAGATGCTATCTACAATGTTTGCTTTCCAAAAAAAGAGATGAGAGGGTGCGCTCGTGGGATCATATGTTGGAATATCTGCTGTTTATGCTTCAATTTCAAGGTCAGAGCCCCAGTGCTTCATCACAAAAGATGATTGACAGTCTTCAGAAGGCTGTGGGTATGAAATACAGCACTTGGCCGTGACTGCGCGTGTTAAAAAGGACACGTGCTGCTAGCGTCTTCCTTCCAAAGTCACACCAGACTGACAGCGCTGGACGCAATATTAATCACAGCACAGTGACAACTGCCCCAGGGCACAAATTGGCAGTGACTGACCAAAACAAATCAAGGCCCACATGTTCTGTTGTCATTACATCGCACACACTTGAGTCATGGGGTTTATCACACCAGATGATGATTAATGCTCTTGAAATTATTGACCGTTTATAGCCTCGACAGTTCAGGATGGACGTTATGTCGCTTTTGGTGATTAAACTTCAATGTTTTGTCAATATGCCTTTCACAAGATGCTCCAAGGGTCAGAGCGGTTTGTCCTTTGATGTTTCATTTAGTAATTTACACCCAGTGCACAAATGGGGAAAATTGGCACTAGGATGGCAAAGTAAGCCAACCATTTCGCACAGGGGTGTGAACGGTGCACCTGTGGCACAGAGGTTTTGAGAAAACAAGCTCATGTGACACAAAGCTCTGCCCTCACGAACCCCCCTGCCTCCCCCCTGCCCGGCACTGAAACAAGCAGACTGGATGGGGGTAATTTACAACGTGTTATCTTTGTCTATAGCGGCCAGATGATATGAAGTAAATCAAGGTAGGAGTAATGAAAGACTGAGAATTTATTCCTGCGAGCACATTTTAAGTGTAGTATCCGTTACGGTGGCATTGCCTGAAGACCCTGAAATGAGACGGGGTGGTTGAAGGGCAATAAAGCAGCAGCAGGGCTCATGTTAATGCTGTCTGTCTGAGGTTAGTAATTGGGTTGCGCTGATGAGTTGCGCTGGAAGACAAAGTGTAAATCCAAACGGTTGCTGTAAATCTGGCATTGTTGGAACAAGGTGCAATCCCAACAAATATTGATCCAGCCCAGTGGCTAGAGGAGGGGGAGGGAGCTGTCGTTACCCACGTAGCTTCAATTACTTTAGTCAAAGTAGCATGCTGCGTGGGACCCTGTCGTCATGACATCAGGTGGGTCGTCTCTGCCACCCGCTGTCTCAATCCAATACCTCCCAATACCTGTCTGGAAGTTTCTTATAATCCTGGAGACCTTGGTTACTTTAGTTTAGTTGTTTTTATTTGAGGTTGGAGCCAGACATTTCAGGACAGTGGCCTTCTAGGAGGAGGACTACACACCCCTGCTTTAAAGGAAGAGTTTACCCAAAAGTTGTGGCACTGCTTATGCACTTTCATGCCACTCCAGTCTCGTATGACCGAATCTTGAATGAAGAAATTTTGCGGAAAGAAGATATTTTGAAGAATGTCATATTTGAAGCGGTTTTTCACTACAATGAATGTCAGTGGTGTTCATTATTGCTTTGGACAAATGCTGTTGAAACTTTCTTCAGAATATTTTAATTTGTATTCCACAGAGGAAAGTCAGTCATACAGCTCTGTAGTGTCATGAGGGTGATTAAATAACTGAATATTTATTTTGGAGCGAACCATCTCTTTAAAGGATTAGTTAACTTCAGAATAAAAATTCTTGATAATTTACTCACCCCCATGTCATCCAAGATGTTAATGTTTTTCTTTCTTCAGTCAAAAGGAAATTAAGGTATTTGAGGGGGAAAAAAACAATTTCTCCATATAGTGGACTTCAAAGGAGACCAATGGTTTGAAGGTTCAAATTGCAGTTTCAATACAGCTGGTTAAAGTATATACATTTTTTTTTGTCCAATTGTTTTACTAGATAAGACCCTTATTCCTCGGCTGGAATCGTGTAGAGCCCTTTGAAGTTGCACTGAAACTGCAATGGACCTTCAACCCGTTGGTCTCCATTGAAGTCCACTATATGGAGAAAAAAACCTGGACATTTTTTAGTTTCTTTTCAGCTGAAGAAAGGCATGAAGATCTTGGATGACATGGGGGTGAATACATTGTCAGGAAATTTTCATTCTGGAGTGAACTAATCCTTTAAGGCATACTCCGTTCACTCAATAGCCATTTTAGAAACTCCCAGGGAAGCTATTTCCTTCATAGACCAGACTAAAACAGCAACATTGGCTCAAAAATGTATTTTCATTTAGAGCAGGACTATCTGTTTGTGCAACCAATGAGAGACAGACACAGTGTTCCGGGAACCCTGTTCTTGTAATTCTGTTTACAAAAATGTTATTTACGAAAACAGTGTAACTTCATAAACAATGGTGCAATCACATATCAAAGCTGATCCTATAAACTTTTGCTTTTAAACTCAATTTCAGACTTTGTTACTCGTATGGCCAGTTTGAGTACGTGTGATCCAGTCAGACAGCTTATCGTCGCAGATTTCCTATCTGGCTTGACAAGCTGGTGGCAGGAAGTGCTCCCTGCCTTCACGGCAACCAGTGGTGTTGGGCATCAGTGACAGCCCATGTCCTGTTCCAGAATGAATATGTTAATGCGACGGGATGTAGCTTTTCATTAGATGGAAACTTAGCCCTCTCTCCTTGACTGAGGCCTCTGTGTGCCTATTTCATGAGGGAAATGGTTTGAGGAGTAATTTGGAAAGCTGCAGTGACGTGCTGAGGAAATGAAGCCTGAGCGTGTTTGACAAATAGAAAAGGTCATGTCTGTTTCAGTCTCAGTCACCTGGTCTTCTCCTCCCCACCTGTCTGTCCCATGCACTCATCATCACATTCTTCGGACACATGTTATACAAGCTAGCCGTATACCGCTAATGTCAAGCAAACATTGCATCTGATCTGCTTGGTTTAAACTAGATATTACATTCTGATGGCTGGATAGAAAGACCTTGTTTCAAATGCTTCAAATGCTAGAAATGATCGTCCTTTCTGCAACATGTTTGCTAGCATTCCTGTCTCAATGGTACCCCTGAAAGTGCACAATGCTTGCATAAATGAATCACGAAAGGTGATGCTGAAGTTAAGAAATATTAAAAATGTATTATTTACCTGCTCAAAATGATTGGATGGAGAAATATTTTTGCGTCCAGATGGTGTAATTACGACATCGACCAGTAGGGGTTAATAGGTAGTAACGCCAACCAGCCAAGTTTCAGATTTTTTCCTTGGTTACTGTCAACATTGATGTTTTCTTTTAAATCCTTCTCACAACATGCTATCATGAACTTTGGCATTGTCTTGGCTAATGAGCCAAAACGACATATTTTCCCGTGCGCTGACTCAGCATTGGTTAACAGTTCCACATCAAACTGTTTAAAACTTCACAGGAGGATCCGGCTAGTCAGATCAAGCGTGACCGCGCAGCTTACTTCCTGTTTCCTGTGTCTGTCTGGGAGGGGAAAGGGAAGGTGAGGTAAGATGATGGCTGCAGCCTGGCGCAAGATTAAACAGCTCGCTGTAGAGACCATTAATAATGCTCATATTTTGGAACTGCTCAGTGCTTACAGAACCAGAGGCATTTAATCTTATTTGAAGAAAAAAATACGAGGACCAGGGAGATAGGGGGGAAAAAAGTAAGGTCAACCGGGAGAAGCTCATCCATTTTTCCTCCGTGCTGTTCAGAGTGATAGGCCCAGGTTTTCCAAGGTAGTGCATTTGTCTGTCAGAAGTGCTGGCTGGCGCGGTGATTTACTTTCTGTCAGATGATGCTCATGTCCAGCTGAAGCTGCTGCCTGGCTGGATATGGGGAAATTTGTTACCTTTCGCTTTGACAGGGAGATAATTGCTGATGGTTAACAGAACTGTGTGGAATCCAAAGGGTTTGGGAGCAAGTAATAGGAAATACACTCCGGCTTTTCACAAGCTCTCTCAAAGAGCCTCTTTCTCTGTAATATTACCTGCTTAACCTCACCTCCTTCCAGGATGAATGAGACCCTTAATAGGCCAATGGTCGCAGTGGAGATTAAATCCTAAATTACCCCTCGGAAAGACAAGTGTTAGGACATCCAAGACAGCCCCCGCTCTCACCTCTAGCCTTAATTCGGCTAAAACGCCTAAATTACTGGCCCTATTTCACTGCTTCATCCCCCGGTTCTCTATACAGCAGACCTTCACCTGTCTGTCTTAACCGGCCCATCTGAGCTAAGGATACCATCTTGTGCTCGGATCAGGAGGGTTGTCAATCAGCTGTCCGAGCTGCCAGTGGCATATCACAGGAGGAGTTAAAGAGGAGGCGGAACAGAGCCTGTGATGTGATGGGCCGAAAGGAGAGTGATTGACAGGTTAAGCCTCCATTTAATTGTCTACCCCTCCTTACATTTCAACAGCTTGTAACAGCCGAGGTTAAAAACACAACTCTATAGACAAAGACACTGCTTTCGGCTGTGTGTGGAATTTTTCAGAGGACAGCTTAGATGCCATGCCAACTTGGAAACGGGCAATATTTGACCCTGTTTACTGTTTTACTACATGTACTCAATTCATCTGTGCTTGTTACTGAGAAGTATTCATAATATTGCATCAAAAAGTAACCACTCCGTCCACCTCAGAAACAACTTCCATTTTTTCTGACTTCAACAGTGCCTTTTATTGTTCAGTGTCTTTTCTGGCAACACCCAAATTAAGCTCCTCTCCCAACTTTTGGTCTCTAATTAATTTTTTTTTTAATACTGTGCCACATTATGGAAATAAAATGGGTTATAAATGTTGTTTTATGCTGGCTTTACCCTAAAATAGCGATCGAAAGTGATAGTGTGAACCTGCATGCAAATACATTAATCAGACTTTCTCAGTTGGATTTAAAAGGACATAGTGGCCTCATGCATATGTTTATAGTACATGAGTTATTTACATATTACGAACTGGTCAGTGGAGGAGACTTAAAATTTACTTAATATTTGATTTAAAAAAAAAAAGCTCTTTGGAGCTTTTCATATGTCAGCTGCCCTCTTTTTATATATATATATATATATATATATATGACATCAACTCAAAAGCTATAGTTATACTTATGGTGACATCGTTAACATTATTGCTTTGGCTTTATCATTTTATAAATGTGGTGATGGGGAAATGTGCATGTTCTGTGCATTTTCTTTAGAATCCATATGCACATGTTAATAAATATGCAAATCGGTTTGCAAAGTTTAGGGTTCACATAAACAAAAAATTTCAGAATCTGAAATCAGATTGGATTCATTAGGGATTTACAAAAATTAGCCTAAATAAACAAACCTGCTTTTCAGAGAAATCAACCTGAAATGGCTTTCTTGCTGTTATTTCTGTATAGACTAGAACTAGAATGTATTTTAGCATTTAGAAAACAACGCATTTCTAATTTAATTGCATGATTTAATTTGTTTTTAAAAGTATATTCTTTTTTATTTAAAAAGAAACAATGACCAGATGTGACTGGAAGATATTACAAAAAAAAGATTGTTTTTCTTCTGTACAGAAATGTATAATTATTTACCAACAATGCAATGAATCCTGATTCTATTCTTGACAGGCGATTCAGTTTGAAGAAAAGTGCCGCCAATCTCATTTGACCCTGCATCATATTTTGCCTGTGACAATGAGAGTAATAGAAGATATTGATTGGCAGGGCAGTTAAGTTGTCATTGCCGCCATTTAATGTGTCACGGGGAGCAGTTAAATTGTCAGAAATCACTGAAGGACTCCCTTCGTGCTTGATATTGCTCCATAAAAGTCTTCCACATGTAAATTGGAGGAAATTTTAAGAACGTCACCATCTGTGTGGACTCCGGCACTTATTTTCACCGGTTAAAGACTGAATTATATTTGTTTTTGTTCCTTAAATATAGTTATTGAAAGATTTCTTTTTTTTTTTTTTTTTCCGTCCAGTGCCAGATATGTTTTTGTTGAATTGGTACCAGCTGACATGTATGTGCTGGCAGATCTGGCCAAGAGAAGATTTAATCCATTAGTGTGTGGTCTGTTTCTCAGAATGGGCGGCTGTGCTGCACTGTGTGTATGGTCAGCAGTGGGGTCCGTGCTAAAGCGTGGGTGGTAAGGCGCCTCCAGCATATTGGCAACCGGTTGTGCCGTTTGTAGCCAAGTGAGCTGAGCCTGTGGCTATTTGCTGGGCAGAAGAAGGTCCGTTGTGGCTCTCTTCGAGAAGAGCAGGGTACAGGCCACGCTCCACAAACTTGAGAGAGCGGTTTCTGGTGTTGCTCCTGTCCACTGGCTGTTTGCTGAACCCTTGATAACCTCAGCTCGCTCTTGTGTGGACTCAGTGAATGATGCAATAATCAATACTCACTGGAAACACAGGGTCCGAGGAGAGAAGCCTGCTCAATCAGCAGTTGGTGGGAAGAGACACGGTCGTGAGTGTTTTAATCAGTGTAAACACATTTCACCTCGCCTGCCTTCCAATGGATTATTCCAGAGCGTGTTTTTTGCTAGTGTCAACATTCAAATGACTTGTACTTGCATCTAATACAGAACAAAAGGACTGTTTGGTGTCATAGGGCTAGGGTGTTCTGGGGGGATGCTTAATAAAAACATATACACACCTCCAAATCTCAAATATGATGTTCTTTCAAAACCTCTTGAAGATGCTACGTATCATACATTTGTCAACTTTGTATGGTTAAGCTGGGCATCATACACTAAATGACTTTCAAGTCGTTCCGAACACAACAAACTCTCAAAGAAGCATGGGCCTCATTGCATGATAATGTTCTGAAATTGGCTCAAAATATCAGACATGTTCTGTACAGGATCATTCCATGTCAACTAAACCAGAGGTCCCCAGCTCAAATTTTATATATTTTTTTTTCTGTAGAAAGACAAACATATAGTGATGAAAGCCAAAATATTAAATGTATACATAGATTGGTAGGTCTGTTAGTA
>SCHK01116120.1:0-12814 GCA_004124795.1 Poropuntius huangchuchieni
TATGTCCACACATGTAGCAGAATGACAATAAAGCTCGACTTTATATATATATATAGCCAAATGGCTAATAAAAGGTTGTACCGTGAGGATGTTGCAAATGTTATTCGCCGATTCTGACTCTGAAGGAGAATATTTGCCTTTTGGAAATGATGAACGGCTGTCTAATACTCGCGCTTCTCCCGGTACATCTTTGCTGTGCAATGGTGCAGCCGTGCAAGGCGAGAGTACTCACGAAGCACAAACAAGAGATCATTTCGACCCTTTGCCCAACGAAGATGGGGGTGGCAGTGAACGTGATCGTAGTGTCCATAGGAGAGCAGTGGCGCTCTGCGTTGCTGATAATCAGCCAGATTGCGTCATGTGTTCTGCACTGTGCCACGCAATGAGAGATACCATACTCTCAGTAACTATAAACTGTCACCTAGATGCCTGATTGGGCAGATAGCTGACCACAAAATAGGCACATGCATTTTACTATGGCACAGTAATATAGTAATAATGTACTACTTTCTCCTGTTTTAATGTTGATTTCCTCTTTTCCTGATCATTTTGAATGAGGATAAAAAGACAAAAAACAAACAAACAAAAAAACCACATGCAAATAAGTTCAAACATCCATTTAATATCTATTATTTCCTGAATATTACTGATGAACTGATCAAAAAATAGGCTACTGTTCACATGCATTTTACTTACATAATATGCAAATTAGATGAGAATATTTACACCCAACATTTTTCTAATTTACAACAGATCTCTGTCTTTAAGCCCTTTCAAGCCACAAGCTTTTGAAATCTTGATGTCAAAATCCAGCATTTTTCCCGAAAAACCCTGGCAACTAAAGGTTTAACTACTAAAAATTTTGGCAAATGTAACAACCCTATTAGACACATGCATTTTTTTGACACACACTTACCTGGTATGATCATTAGACCCAGAACATAAGATGTGGCCCAGTGGATGCCAGGCTAAACTCCAGATCATTCCTTCATGAGCCATCTCCATTCCTCCCACCTCTTTCTCCACACTAGCAAAATATTTCAACAACTTCAGCAGTCAAATAACACAATTTGAATACTCTACAGAGTATTACTTTTTGACTAATGCTACCGTATATGGTTAAACAGTACAGAGAGGATCTGAACAGTACTTACCCTGCATGCCAAAATAGCAGTGATCCATCAGAGCCTCCACTGGCAAACAAACCTTCATGAACTGGGTGCCAAGCTACAGCTGCAACCAAAAAGAGAAAAATGTATAGGCATACAATGTATAAGTATAGAACACATATTAATTTGCATATTTGTGACGTCATTGCGTCAAGTTTGCATTTAGACGAGTTTTGGCACTTCAGATCTGTTCTCCTCTATGAACTGTCACATACTGTAATACAACCGAATGCCCAATAAAGCTGTTCTCATTATCAATATGTACCGGTTATGGAAAAAAAAAAGCCGCCAGAAGGCTCTGAAAGTTGTTAAATATTGTGCTACAGGCGCGCTTGTGTGTGAGATATGGGAGCTGATGGCAGTGGGCGGTGAGTGTTGCAGCGGCCCGCCAGAAGTAAATCAAGGTATGGGAAACACTGGGGATTGTCTGTCAGAACGAGTAGTACGAATCGCGATGGGAGATTTTCCACTTGTTAATCAATCACGGATGGTTTCATTATCTCGGGTGAAAAAAAAAAAAATAAAATAAAAAAAAAAAAAAAAAAAAAGTGTAAGATGATAATTAAATATAATAAAAACAAAATTGTGTCACCAAATATACTTAGGCGGTCGTTAATATACTTGCGCGGCTCGCCCAGGGAAAGCCTATGTGTGGGAAGCACTGGGCGTGAACGCAGCATAATACACATTCTCAACACAATTATACCTGTGGCTTCTTTCTTATGTCCTCTAAAAACCTGCAGCTCCTCTTTGAGGTTGCGAATGTCAAACAGTTTGCATAAATGGTCACGTGATGCCGTCAACAGCCAGTTGCCATTAAGGTTCCACTTCACCTCCATGACTGTGTTTTTATGTGCATGTCTAAGGACAAAACACAACACAAGACACAAAATTAATAGCCCTTCTTAATCTCTCTTTCTTGATTAGTTACTCAAACACAAACCAAGATTAGCAATGCAACAATTTTTTTTGTCAAATCTGTTAATAAACCATTTGGGCATGGGCAACAAAGACTTCAATATTTTAGTATTTTACAGGCGTCTGCTAACTTACAGTGTTGCCAAACTTTGTCCAGTCTTTGGGTCCCAAAATTTGATAGGTTGCTGGCTGTCTTTGCTGCCGGACACCACCAAGCCCTTTGTGGGATGCCAATCGACACACTTCACATCTGCTCCGTGACCTGGAAACACATGTAAATTTGAATGAGTGTGTCAAAATAACAAAGAAACATTATGTATTTTCTTTCCAATTTCAGAGCAATAATGTTAGAGTAACACTTTTTTTTAACCTTTGATCATAAATTTAGCATTATATATAGATTATATATAGATCATAGGTATGCTATAATATTTAATTACAATTCTATAACAAGCAAAGACAAGCTAAGTAACAGCCAGAACAAAATAAATTATATTGGATTAAACTCCATTTCGTATTGAGTCACATGCCACTGAAAAAAAAAAAAAAAAAAATTAATAATAATAATAAAATAAAAAATAAAAGCATATTGAGAAGTGGCACACTTTGACTAGCGAATAAAGTCATTTTTTTTTAAAGGGAACTTTATGCAATTGATGTCAATTAAGCATGAGACTTATTCTTAATGTCTGGGTAAAGCTGCATGAATTCTTCATAGCTGTGTTTTTATTTGGTCAAGAAATGAACACTTGTGCATTTGCACAAACATGAGGAAAAGGAGTAAAGTCTGCAGTTAAAGTTATTTAGAGTGAAAAAAAAAATGTTTCTATTGTTGATACAAGTCCAGATCACTGCAAATGGGACAGTGCTATAGCTCAAAGACATGCAGCATTCGGACACTAACAAGGAGAAACATTTCATTTAATGTGAAAAGTCTTACAATGTGTAAAACCTATGCTTTTCAACTTTTCACACCATGTTGTGCTTCTATGATTACAGTCCTAAGTCTGAACACTTTTAACTGTCAAAATAACAATATTGTGCCTTTATTGTGTTTGATATGTAACCCCCTCCCCCGTTTTTTTTACATATATTATGCACAAGATTTTTATCTTTATTTTACCAGAAAGCTACAATATACAGTCACTCACATAAATTCTTTACATTAATTACTCTCTCTTGCGTGCGCTCACACACACACACACACACACACAATCTCTAGTACTGTTATTGAACTGAATAGAAAGTTGAAAAAAAGGTTTTGAGGTACTGTATTTTTTTTTTTTTAAGTTTTATTATACAGTTTTATTTGAAGTAAGTTTATTATCATGTGATGACGTCTGTGCACTTAAGGCTGATTTTTTTAATAAAACAGGTCAGGTTATACATTATACTTTTATACATGCTGTTGATATTGACCAATATCTCATCTTCATTGCATTGCAATAAACGCAAATATTTTAAATTAAGGAAAAAAGGAACTTTTTAAACAAGTCAACAGAAGTGGGTAGTAACAATTTTAGACAGCTGATCATCGCTAGATTTAATAATCTGTTTGAAAGAATGACTGAAGAACGAACAAATGATTTTATTTGAGAAAAGATACTGCAAAATTTTTCTACTGCAATTTTTTTTTTTTTTTTTTTTTCAGATTGCTTGGCTATAGTACTACAGCAATAGTGGCCTACAATATTAACTTAGGCATGTTTAGTAAATATAATACACAAAACGGGGGTTATTAGGCGCAACCACCAAATAGTGTGCAGAAATATTTAGAAAGGTTTTTTTAATATACATTTGAATATTCAACAGAAAGAACATGCATTCCTTAAAAAAAGGTACAAAACACTGTCAACATACAGAGAACTGTCTTCATCATTGTTAGATATTATAAAAGGATTTAACCAGGTTCATTCTTTGATACCTCAAATATGATACAATTTCAAACATAAGGTCCCATGTAAATGATCAAAAAAAAACTCCCCCCACAAAAGTTAGCAGATGTGTGTGAAAGGTAATGTGAAGACTCTGTGAACCCAGTGTCATTTTATGTTTAAAGGAGAGCGCTTGTGAATATCTCTACATCTTATATAACATACCTCTCAGAATTCTTTCCTCATGACAGCGGAGAAAGTCCCAGATGCGTACAGTTCCATCATCAGAGCAAGTGGCAAATTTATTATCCGTAGGAGAGAAACTGAAGACACAGCAGGGAGAGAATCAACAATGAAGGATAACACAGCAGTTCTCTGTGGGGTGGACACCTTACACCCTCGGGGGCCCTTTGAGTGGATCTGACAAGGAGCCATCCATCTCCTTAGCAGACAACTCACTCTACAGCACAATTATAACTTGCTTAAATGCATCTCTAATACCACAAGCTAAAATTAAAGACATATTTAACACTGACTACACATTTCTCTGTATTCTGATCCTTGCTGTACAACATCAGAAAATAGAATGAGCACATGAAAGGTAATTACTTTAGTTCAATTAATAAATGTAATCATGTATGTTTCAAATACAATCATCCCTACACAGACTGCTCTTCCTTCCAGAGGGCACACAAGCTGGTTCAAGCATTTGGCAAAACTGAGCCTGCCTCAGTTCACCAACTTACTCTTTTGACCTCTAAACACACACTATTATTTTGCTATTTCTACACACAAATAAGGCAGACGTATCAATCCACCTAACACCATAAAGTACAAACAATTTTTTAAAAGCATAGGAAAAAGCAGAAATAAACCACTGAAGTGAGCAAAAGCCTCTCTTCGGTCTGTTTTTTTTCAACAAATGAGCCATTTTGATGATCTAATAAACTCAGGCTTTAAATTTGTGGCTTCCTTTTTTTGTTTTTAAAAAATATTAAGAAATCGCATTTTATTGCATTAGAAAGGACATTACATACTCTATTGTGTCAGAGTTAACAAAAAAAAAAAAAAAAAAGGAGTGGCAATGAATTATAAACCTGGATTTCAAACGTGGATGAAAATGTTTCCATGTGCATTTATACCCGTAGAGTTGTATAAAAGTAAATATTGGAGTTATTTATTCTTATAATCTTTATTTAGAGGCAGAATTTTTTATTAGGGATTGATTGAAAGCGTGAAAATGACTCTGATGGCCAGTAGGGGCAGCACAGCTCCTGTCTCACTAGTAAACCATTGTGAACTGAAACTTAAGTCTTGTGCATTTTTTTTTTTTTTTTTAAATAGAACAGTGCAAGAATCTTCTCCACTATGGAGGTTCAAAAAAATCCTTCCAACAAACACTTTAGTCCCTGAGGATCTTTTTAAGGGTTGTTTTTACCCCTTTTTTTATTCTAGACTGTATGTCATCACCTTAGAATATAAATAATTGGGAATACTTTATTTAAAAGTGTGAAAAATACACCTTTTCTGTACATAGAAGTTATGTATATAAAAGATGAGAATACATAACTCAAAAGCCACAGGTGACAAATAAATGCAGTGTTGAAACAACACACACGTGTCAATAATAAAGGACATAAACATTGAGCAGCACAGGGAAGAGTATATCAGAACTGACAGCACCGAGGAGAGCCCCCTACAGGCAGAGCACTGCCCCTGCAGGGGCAGTAACAGGCTTGGGTTAACTACAGAAAATGGTAGATTGTGTATAGACCTGGCCTCTCTAATCGCCTCCTTGTGAGCCTGGAACATCTTGACGTTATTCATGTTGGACTGCCAGTACTTCACGTAACCTCCATGGTCGGCAGTCAACATCCACATGTCATTGTGAGACCAGGTCATTGCCCTGACAGGGCTATCATGAGCCTATGAGAGAAAAAGAAAAAGGGATATTAGATCTAGTTAGATAATTAGGGCCTTTTAGCAAGCTTCTGAGGTTGTGAGGTAAGGGTGGTGTGCCACAAATCTAAAATATGGTCTCTGGTTACCTGAAGAATTGTCTCAAAGTTAAATGTGAGCCCATTCCATAAAGTAAACTCCCCACTGGAGGCACCAGTTACAAGTCGCCTGCCTTCAGGAGTCCACTATAAGGCGGGAAGAAAAGGGTAAGGAAAGGCTTAGAATAACCAAAGGAGTAGGCTGTATATGGGTTATATATCGAAATGACACATTTCAACACAAAGCATCAAATCAAAAGCTTAACACTAACCCGCACAACAAACACAGGGCATTTGACTTTGTTGGTGGAGGTTCTGACAAACTTTGTTGTAACAGCATTCATAGGGTTATTAAGCATACCAACTGGAGGAACAAGCTGCAAAAAATAAACAAAAATAAAAAAACACATGAAAAATGTATGACCTTGAAGAATAAACATGAGAACTAAGCAAAGCAGTAGTAAAACATACATCATTGTAGCAGCCTGCATCTGGTTGAATAGCACGGAAATCTCGATGATCTCGTTGCCACAATCGATTCTAAAATAGAGTAATTTGCCAGATGTTACATTTGCCAGATGTTACACTACCACACTCTGTTAAATTTTGTAAGGCTTATACCTCAAGATATCTGATGACAGATGGATTGTAATCAATGGTCTTGCGGTTAACAGCTTTCCTCATGCGCTTGCCATCAAAAGTGAGCTGCTGCATAGCCTGCTGCTGGGCAAAGTCTGGCCTCTTGTAGAACAGCTGACGAGGAGCCTGGTGCTGGAACCGAGGCATATGGAAGAACCGGGGAGGTGAGCCAATATCTGTTGCCATATTGACGGTTTTGTAACAGCTAAGGATGTGAGGAGAAAGAAATTTACTATGAGTTTAGGGTTTATTACACTGGCTCACTTTAAAATGAACACAAAACAACTAATTGCAGACATCAAGAAAAAGAGACACAAGACACAGAAATAGAAAAGACATTAACAAATTAGTGTAGTCAGCAATGGAAATTGGCACATTTAACCTGTAACTTTTGTGGTTAATAAGTTTGTTCCCAAAATCCAAAACTAGCTTGCAGCAATAAATTTATAAAATAAAAAAAGAGAGTAGACCATCGATTGGTAAATAAGAAACACCTCTAATTCTACTGTGCAAGAAACTGACTACATTAAGTGAATCTGAGCATAACTTAAGCATCAAATTAATAATACATTGTAATTAATCAAAACAGTTCTTCGGGATGTGAAAAGAGTGTTTAGGAGAAATAAACAGCATAATCAAGTGAAAATGGAAGACAGACCACAAAGGGTAAAAGCCTTTGTAATCATTATATAGAAATTCTTTCACAATTACACACTGGTTTCCATAAAAAGGTGCTCCAAGCTGAGGCATGGTGCAAGCGATATCAAGCCAAGCTGAATTTAAAAGCTTTTTCCAGATTAATGGACAGGATAATTTTACATCAGAGAAATTTTATAGAATAAATGTTTGAGTTTGAGCATCTGGAACCACAGCGTAAAACACCTTTAAAAGCATCATGCTTTTCACAGTAACCCTTCAAAATGAATGAAATAGAGTAGCATCTAAAACGGCATTGGTTATAACTACATATTTAAGCATATGTAGTCTGAAGCATTGATAACAAAATAAATTCAACTAGTATAACTTAATTTTCCAAAAAACAACAACAAAAAAACCCCAACAAAAACAACATCAGTTGACACTGACAATGGTGGAGTGCCAGCTTCACTGCTTTTCCAATTAAAAAACAAACAAAAAAAAAAAAACCAACAGTGCGCACAGAAAAGATTTAAAAGGAAAAAGGAATTACATTAGCAACTGATCTAATTCATTGTTTTTATGGTACCAAGTGCACCTAACAGGCTCAACACCATGTATAGGACATTTCATTGTAAAAGCAAAAGATTAAATTCAAAACCACTACAGTTATATTTAGTAATCGCAATAGAACCAGGTATGATGCATTTCCCTGTAGTTTCAAGTAAACGTGTTTTAGTTGTAATTAGTATGCAATCAATACATAGTGTGTAATAATTTGTATACAAACGTTGAAATTAAACTGCAATCTGTAACATTTTGTTTTCCTAAAAAAAATAAAAAATATAAAAATTAAGTCAGTTTTTTGTTAGCTCACTCATAAAATAAGAAAGGAGATCTCAGTGATGGATTACATCTCTCGATACGAATACAACTCATGTATCCTACTTGGACACCATTAGAGTTTACTTGGGTCAAATACACTGTAAGGTGTGTGTACTAAACTGTTCAAACTAGTCAGTGTTATAAAAGTGAATGATGCTGCCAATACTTAGGAAAACGCATTCATGTACTCAAGTGTGAGTACAGTTAGAATCATGCGTGCATGTTTTTTTTGGGTATGTGTACCAGATGTCAAAAAGAGCAACAAAATTACACCATAGACATAATAGCTGTAGTCCCTTCAAGTAAAAGCAAACAAACAAAACAAGAAAACCTTCTGGAGCAGTGACTCTCAACTGGTGGGTAACAAGCAATTAAAATGGAAAGATATGATCTATATACTTTCAGAGCAAATTTGTCATTTAGTAGATGCTACTCAAATTAGGAGGCTACCAACAACCAACAAACAGAACTACACCTGTTTTTTTTTTTTGTTTGTTTTTTTACTTACAGCAAGAATTACAATAACTTGTGCTAATCATTGCATTTTTTTCCTTCACTTTATTAGCTATAGAGTACAAAGTCATTAAACTTCAAAAGATATGTAAAGAATTCAATCTTGTATATTATCTACTCTGGGTAGTCCATGTTAATATGATTAAACCTCAATGTGCCATTTTATATTTTGTCTTAAAATACAATAACCAACCTTGTTACTCGCACTGTAAAACATGGTAATTTAGTCATTATTATTTTTTATTATACCTAATTATTATAAATTTATTGGTGTAACAATGTTGTTAGGTTCAATGTAAAATTTGGGACCAGAACCAAAACCAATTGGGAAGTACTTTCGTAGTGTACTCTAAGCCACTTAAAGCTTATGCAAATTATTAATTTGTGACGAGGGAGAGAAAAGGGGGAAAAATACAAAACAAAAGAAAAATGCAAATTCAAACAGTACCCAGTTCTTCTATACACAAGTAATCAGCCTCTCCATTAACACTAAGGTCAATGACTTAAAACAAAAAAACCCAAAAAAAAAACATGTCCTTAAGATGAAAAGTGAGAACACGTTTTATTATCAGTATGACTAAACTTGTATTTGTCATAGATGCAGCATATACAGTTTCATTTAAAATATTTTGAGAGTTAAGTCGATGCTGCTGCTTTTCTGAAAAGGGGCTGAATTTAAGAGCTGTTAATGGAAAACGTACATCCTGTGCAACTCTGCACTTTCGCACATACAATACGTCTCGACTTGAAATGTTCGACATAAAAATGTTATTTGGGTAACACTGAAGTGTTTGTGAACGCCAGAAAAACATTTATGGGAATGGTTTAATGTCTTTTTTAGGTGGCGTGATACACACCGCACTATGTTACACACTACGTAATAACGTAGAGCTCCATTTCAAACTTACTAAAACTCAAACACACGAGTCAATTATTAAAAACATTTATCTCTTAAATGTAGACGCCAAAACAAAACGTGAATTGGCGACTAATGCATAATTTATACCTGTAACGTTAGTTTCTTGCTCGAGGTCGACAAATGTCTCTCTTCAGTTCGAGGTCTGTTAGCCTTTAGCCAGCTAACACAATACCTGATGCTACCACAGGCCCTCACAAACAGGTCACATTTTCACTGTCTACCAGAATGAGAACAGAATCTCCTTAAAATAAGTGTGTTTATTTGAGTGCAGAATCTGTCCGCTGAAGCAGATAGCTGTGTGATGGCTGTAAGAGTGGGTATTTCTTTCCTGTTTCCCGCACAGCGTGTTTAAATGGCGCCCGGTCAATACTTGAGAAACTCACCCAAAATATCCAGTGCTGACTGAGTCTATTAATTAAAATTTAGCACACGACTCTTCCTTGTGGAGACTATTGTAATGTCTTACTGAAAATGAAATGTCAACTGTCTCCAGAGTGCGCGTTTATTCGCTATTTTTCGCGATTAATTAACCCCCTGCCTCCATCTCGAAGCTTCCGCTCTTCTCGTTGCTTTGAACTGCGAAACGACGTCATGACGTCAGACGCAGCGGCGGGAGATTTGCGTGACTGCGTCACTGCATATTTATTTACGCGTCAGTCAAATGCGGTGGAGAACTACGCATTATTTATAAGTAGTTATATCATTACTACTATTTGATATTGCTTATTTAGTTAGTTAGTTATTTGTTTGATTATTTGGGTTAGTTAACCCAGAAGTTCTGCTTACTCTTGTCTACTTACTCTCACCTCATTCTAAACACATATGACGTCCTTTCTTCATTTAACATAAAATGAAAAAGAAAGAAAGAGTTTTTTTTTTTTTTTTTTTTTTTTAATTTCTTTCAATTTGGAATACACGACTGTCCATTCGGTGGAGTCGACTCGATTACCACAAATAAACAGAAGGTGAGACCTTAATTTTTTAATATCTCAATACACTTTTGACAACAAATTGTGTTGCAACTTGTGTTGGACTGTAAAGTTTTTTTTTTCAGCGACAAAACGTCTGCATAGATATAAAATTTAGTTTGGATTAACTGTATGTCAAGTTTAGGTTTCAAGTAACAGAGCTATTTTTAATCCTACACTGGTTACTGAAGGAGAGAAAGGCGATTATTGGCATACATGGGCGGGGTAAATTAGCTGCATGTGCGTTCACTGCACGTTTTGCCTGTCATTGGGATTGTTGTGGCGGTCAGGACAATGAAGCTCTGACACATCCGCTTCGAGGATCATCCCCATGCCTAATTTGCAGGTCAGAATGGTTTCTTAATCTGAGCTCAAAGTTTATTTAGTGTTTTTAATGAGGGTGGAAGACTAAGCATATCCGCGCGGTTAAACATGGTGCTGGAGCATGCCCAGTGAACAATTTCAATAGTTTACTGCACATTCAGGTTACTGTACAATACTGTACTTATTATTTTACCTTTGTGTGTGTTTGTTTTAAACAAATAATGCTCTCTCCTCTCTTATTTAATCAACAGCTTACAAGACTTGTCTGTGTAAGGGCATTAAGACGAAGTTGAAACATCTGACCATTCTCCTTGCTGATGCAATATATAATAATTTAGTATTTGATCTACTGTATGCATCTGCCTGTTGTAATAACACTAGTATATACAAAACTTAAATGAAATGACTACATATATTAAATGAAACACTAAGCTATTTCACACTGTAAATGCGGGACCCAGTGGACCTGTGATTATAATGATTATTCAATACTTATAGTGATTGTTCCTTCAAGATACAGAAACATATAGCCAAATATATGCAAGCATATAGTTAGAGATGCTGCAGTTAAGCACAGTAACAGACTGTCTGCTGATCAGTAATGCCCGGTCAGCCTGTAGCAATGAACTTATCCAGAAGGAGGAGGTCACTCTTTGTATTAATGTTTCCAAGCAGCAACCCTTTCCCTCTATGCGGGTCAGAACTTTGCGAGTACCTGTATATGATGACCCTCAAGAAGACCTGTACAAGTATTTTGACCGCTGTGCTGATGCTATAGCCAGTGAGGCAGAAAGGGGAGGCCGCACTGTTGTGTACTGCAAGAATGGACGCAGTCGCTCAGCTACTGTCTGCGTGGCCTATTTAATGAATCACCAGGGTCTCACCTTGACAGATGCCTTCCAGGTATGAATAGTGTTTATGTCTAATTGAAGTCTGATATGAAACAGTTCTAGTCAGGACACATGCAGCTTATGCGTAAGCTCTTTTAAAATTAATTAATTAATTAATTTTTTTAAATAGGTATTTGAAAATTTATTTATATGTGCAGTCATTCATTATTTTTATTGGTTGCTGATATTTTATTGGTTTATATTATAATAAGGAAAAACAGACATATAGGCAGCAAGGTAAAACGAAACAAAACAAAACTATAATATATAATAAATGTAAAATGCACAAAATAAAGGCAGCCACAAGACATCAAAATATACATTACTCATATTCTGATCATTGCTGAATGCAGCCTAGTAATTGATAATGAAAAGCCAAAGCATTCTCGATTTTTATGCCAAAATTTAATGTTGTTTACTTCTTCTGTAGTTGCTATTTCTCTTCTGTAATTCCTATTTGTTCTGTCAGGTAGTAAAAAGTGCCCGATCAGTAGTTGAGCCTAACCCAGGATTCTGGACTCAGCTGGAGCGATATGAACAGGAGCTGAAGATCAGAAGGTCGGCCAGCCACAGATCTAACCTCTCTCCACTTTAACTTCATACCAACATTTTCTGATTCTGATTCTCAACCTTCAGGGCTTCATAATATCTAAGGCTTTAGACATGTTGCTCTTTAAGCTTGCTGCAAATAATGAATACCTTATAATAATAATAATAATAATAATAATAATATGTGCCTTAAATGATTATGAAGTGTGATAATACTATTATATTTTAAAATAAAAAGGGAGTAATACAAAATATATTTTAGACTGATTTTAGGTTATTAAAGCAGGATTAGGGCTCCTAAGAATGCCTTTTTCTGCTAAACTTTTTCTTTCTTTTTTCTTTTTAAATTTCAGAGGTATCCCTTTAACAAACCTAGAAAACCACAATTATACATTACCTTCCTAAATAATTGTTATCTTAGCAGGATTTTATTTAATTTAGGCTACATGAAAAGAAAAGAGAAATACTTAAATATTTGGTTTCATTTTATTGTGATGGTCCCTTTAACACATTCTGTTGACTATAAGTAACAT
>SCHK01116126.1:0-14704 GCA_004124795.1 Poropuntius huangchuchieni
ATAATTTAACAAAAACCTAATTTTGACAAAAATTGACATTCCACCTATTTTTCAGATTTCCCGAAAATGTCCCAGCGTGACATGCGACGGGTTTTCCCAAATCACATCGCATATATATTTAGTCGCAACTGGAACAAACAGTTCTAGTTTACTTGCTACAAAGTAACTTGCAGTAAATCGTTGTGCCCACAATTTACTAAAGTGAATCATGTGCTCGAAATATTTTGTGCTTTCTCATAAACCTGTAGCTGCTGTTATGTTACATGTTATGGACAGAGATACTTTAAAAGGCTTTTAGTTTGAGTTGGGAATGAGTCATTTTAAGTGAGAGGCATCTGCTGTTTATAATTGTGCACAGGAAGTAGAATGAATTATTATTTTGTTCTCACAATTTACTTAAAACTGGGAAATTATTTATTAGTTTACACTTACACATTTAAGTTAAATGTATACACTTCATACATTTATGTTCTGAGTAATATTAACTACATGTGCTTACTATATGGTTAGGCTTAGGGTTACTTGCATGTAGTTATGCATCATTCATTGTTATTGCAATAGTAAATGCATATAACGTGTAACAAGGACACCTTAAAATAAAGTGTTATTAACTCCACGATTTCCTTTTTTACCTGGCATGAGGGAACAAAGTAGTAAATTGTGCGCACAATTTAATAAACAGATGGAACAAATGATTATGTCGAGTGCATGATTCACTTAACACAGTGGAACAAATCATTGAATCGTGTGGATGGTTTACTTTATTTTTCCTGCATGTCATGTGTTGTGCTTCATAATTTAGAGTGCTTCCTTATTGTAGAATGTGCTTCCTTATTGTAGAACTTTAAATGTTAAGTTCTAAGTACTAAGTGACAACTTTGACAACTTGGGTATTTGAGTTGACTAAACTTCACTTCAGCATAAAAACTGTTGAAACTTTTTTAAATGTTGCAACTTGCTACATATGCTTCCAAGTGGACTGAGATAACTCTTCGTGTAGTTGCATATAAGCCACTCATATTAGATCTTGCCAGATCAAAAAAAGATTGCTGGCAATTTTTATGTGCAGTATGCATCAGGCGGTCAGTGAACAGACTGGGTGGTCTGTGGGTGTGCCTTCAGAGACTTCCAGCATCCATAACCCAGCATATGCTGCTACCAGCCATGTAGGAATTTTTAGCAGGGAGACTAATTACAAAGTATGTCTGTGTCCAGTTCTACCAACAGACCTGTTGCTCTAAATGGTATTTGATCTTTCTCAACATGGCACAGAATCCATTCTGACACCCTTTTATCACTCCATTGGCGTTAAAGAGCCTGGGAAATGGGCTCTCAGAGACAGAACTGCGGCATCCCTCAGTGAAGTCAGGAAAATAACCAACTGTCTGAGAGTGGGTGAGACTGAGACGTGAGCAGAATCTTTAGCTGACTCGGAAAGATGGGGAACAGGGCCTCCGGGGGGTCTTGCAAGGCCCGTCGTCAGCACGCAGCGGTGACGAATGACGTGTGAGCACTGGACTGATGACTGCAGTGTGTATGTTGGGATGTGGTGACAGGCTGGAGACCGCAGTGCCGTTCTCCCGGTGACACTGGCTAGCTGTGATGAATGCAAAATTGATAGGGCTCATTGAAATTCACAGACAAGAGGAATCTCCATTGACTAGTTCAGCAGCGCCAGCAGCTTGTTTGGAGGAAATTAATTTAATAACAAGATCAGTAAGGCGTCGTGATTGTGGCCTCGCCCCAATTTCCATATTAATGAATTTGTGCGCGTGAGGCATTTCTGGGCGAGTAGTCGTCACCTATTACCTTCCCTGCCCCTTGAGCTGTGTTTTGTTTGTTCAGCTCGGAAACAGTCTTTCCCTTGATACATTGGAGGAGTAATGGTGGGAAACACACTCTTCACTCTGGGAATCAAGTGTTAGATATCTGCCATGTAAGCATAATCTCGTAGCTTCTTTGTAATATAGACGTTATACAGTTTAAAATTCCAGCAGAGCTTATAAACTTGCAGACACTTGTCTTTTAATGTATATTTTGATGTATTATGTATGGGGTGTGTGGTGAATTGACACTTTGAGTCCAAAGACATAATAAAGATTTATGTGACGGCTTGGGGGACAGCTGTATTCGCTACGCCTGCATTATACGGCAGAAATGCAAAAGGAATACGGTATGAATTCAGTGCATGTGCATCTAAAGAGATGCCCCTGAGATTGGCCTCTGTGAATTCGTATTTCTCTGCAAAGGCAAATTAGTTGTTGTGTTGTTTTTAGACATTATCTTATTCTCTGTCTCTTTGAATTCTACTCTCTTCTAATTCTTATCTCTGCCTGTGGCTGCACTAGTCCAGACTGTCTTTTTTTCTAATTTGCTCTCCAACAGGTCTCTCATTTATCTCAGGGCTGGTGTGAGAGGAAAGACTCTCTTTCTGCTGAACTGTGACTGCTCCAAATCCTCAGGCAGAGAGAACAACTCAATCACACTGAAACACCGAGAGCTCTCACAAAGACTGGTCATTTGTTTCAGAGCTCCAGACTTTTCCTGCAGACACTAAAACTGATGGGATACAACTTCATTTTAAGTAATGTTACAGGTGCCAAAGTAAGGCGAGCTTCACGGTTCCTCATTTTCTGCACATCAAGTGTGTACTGAAGTGTACTCAAACTCTTAAAAACTTTTCCCCAAAAATAGTCAGTGAAAAGAGGTGTTCAGCCAGCAGTAAAATGATGATCGTCATGGCCTCAGATTGCCAAACGAAACTTTTAGTTTAGTTTAGTTTTTCTATAATTGCAGCTCAAGAAATTGACCCGACTTCATTTCAAATTACGTACCTGTTTCTGTTAGTTTGTGGCATCAATAAAGACTCATTTGTTTTGGTTTGACTTTCTAGCTTCACCACAAAAGCTTTCCACATCTTTTAATTTTGGATATGTGAAAATACAGTGAAAAACACTGTATGATTTTGTAATTTTCTTGCAATAAAGGTAACAGTTTAGTATAGGGACCAATTTTCACTATTAACTAGTTGCTTATTAGCATGCATATTACTAGTATATTGGCTATTTATTAGTACTTAAAGCACATAATCTACATGAGCATATTCTGCTCCCCTAATTCTACCCAATACCGAAACGTAACAACTACCTTACTACAGTAACTATTAATAAGCAGCAAATTAGGAGTTTATTGAGGCAAAAGTCATAGTTAATAGTTTATTAATAGCGAGAATTGGACCTTAAAATAAAGTGTGACCACAATAAACATTAAATTAACATATTTAAATGTACAAAATTTGTATATTTAAAGAAAATAGCGCTTGCCTTTAGAATCGTCCTAACCGTCCCCTATTTACGGCACCCTTGTCAGCATACTGATTTAATATTTTTTAAATATCCTACATGATGTTGGGCTTTTTTGTTAGTTTTATTTAGTATACGTAATAGTTCTCAAAGAAAAAACATAGGATTTTTGCCTCAAAGGCTTTTAAAAGGCTTTTGTATTCATAGAAAGTAGCAGGAATATGCAGGTCCACATGGAGTCTGCAGCCGCAGAAACATAAATCTACCTACATTTTTAGAGAATTTGAAAACCTGTCAATCAAAAAAAATTCCCTATACCTCTTGTGTGTCCGTTACATATTTTTGAATAAATTGATCCTGGTTACAGCTACCAATAAGATTGGAGTACCTTTAACTCATTTGAACACACTGAACATAAAACAGCATTTGCAAAACAACATTTGCATTTCACTCTTGTATTGTACATATTTCTGAATGAAACTAGAAATACATGGAGAAAAGTAAAATAGGATGGAACTTCATCCATCAGAAATTGATTGGATCAGCTGAAAAGTTGTTTCCCAGGCGGAAAAAGTTATTAAATTTTATGATGAAATATGATGACAAATATAATTGTCTTTGGAATAACAGTAACACTTTATATCGATAGTCCGCTTTAGACATTCTGCTGACTGTAAGTAACTTTGCAGCTACATGTCAGCTACCAATCACAAACCCTAACAATCTACTAATACTTTAATGAGAGTTATTTGACATGTAGTTGCAAAGTACTTATAGTTTATATAATGTCTAAGGTTGACTATCAAAATAAAGTGTAACCAGAATAACTTGTGTGGATGAATACTTCACAATAAGACCAGGAATACGTATGAAGTAGTAAATTGAGTTCATGTTGACAAAGTCAGCTCAAAAACTGAAAACAAGTCTTCAGATAATGTCTGGTCCTGGCTAACAGAGACTGTTTTCCCTAGCGAAAGTGTTGGTTAATCTGTTGAAAACGTAGTGCTTTGCCCTGTTGTTGGTGTAGGTTAGTTTGTGCCCGTCTATCCAGCCCCCGCACACCTACGCAGACTCCCACAACAACACGAGCACAGATGGCACACTCAAGGGGTTCTGGGAGAAAACAGGCAGTCCATCAGAAAACAGATTTCCCACAGAGAGAGAGGTGCGTTAGAGAGGAGGGTATGGGAAATTCGATAGTTGACAGTATGGAGTCCGCTCACAAATTTAATGCAGTTGTTGGTCTGAGCAGAATTTGAGCGAAATAGAGGTAATACTGTCTGAGACGGACACGGGCGGATTATGAATGTTCTATTTGTGAGGCTTCAGTCCTGCTACTGGTTTAATCACAGCGACTGCACGGCTTGGCTGAGCAGCTGGATTCCTATTACAGCTGCTTGGCTAGCTTACCCTATTCTTACCCGATAACGATCAGCAGCCGTACCGGCATTTATTTATTTTTTTTCTTAGCCGCTATGAGTCTCGGTGCATCTTTATTCCACCTGATCTCACCGTGAACTTGTCTTCATCTCATTCTCTTCTTATTGAAACCATTCAGAGTTGACCCAGACACCACAACCACCTCTTTGACCCACACACCTGCAGCATCCCCTCTATGACGTCAAACCGGATTTCACTATAACCTTGTAATATTAAACCAGCCGTAATGGTTTTATTGCTTTAGTGTGGCGTGTCCGAGCAGAAGGGTTATAAAGACAAATGACCTGTGGTTTCGCTGCAAAATATTTCTGCTTTATTGTCTTTCACAAATCAGCATGTAATGAAATTAGAGCTGGGTGTAGCAATCAATGTGAGTAAAAAAAATGCAATTACGAGGGCAATTACGAAGGGGTGTCTCGTGGGAGATAAGGAAGAGAATGAAAACGTATTACAACCTGCTTTCCTCTCATCTGTCCTCTTTACACCTCTTTCTCAAGGGGGTGGGGGGGGGGGGAACAGCTGTACAAACTTTTGAGAAAGCCAGACTTAATTTCAGTCAGAGGCAGAAAGATTGAAGGGCAAACAGTTATGCCACTTTATTTTTGGTGGAGTAGTGATGCTGGATGATAAAGTGCTGTCACTACAACATGAACCAATGCCAGATGGGTTGTAACGTTAATAGAAACCATGGAGCATGGACGTTTCCTCCAAGGAGGCAAGGAAGGCAACCCCTCCTCAAAGGTGGTGTTTTGCGTTTTTTCCCAATTCTATTGTCCGTGCAAAAACACATTACGTGTAAATGGTCCCTTAAATACCTAACTTTACTGGCCATAAACACTCTATTAGCAGCCATAAAACTGTATTTTGCCTTTATTAAGAATACTGTAGCTCACTTTGTTCCTATGTTCCAAGTTTGGTTTTTATTCCGAGGTACTGGATATACTGAAATGTGTAGCGTCAATCCAAGTCCTTTAGGTCCCATACAAGCCTCTGCCAAATAACAAATCTGCTGTCATTTTTTTTTTTACCATTTACGGAATTTAACTGTTTATCTTGTTGAAAAAATTGTATATGCTGGTTAGGTATGTTTTGAAGCATGGCAGCTGGTTTAAGCAACTAGCTCCTGCTCAGGAATACTGTAGCTCATAACCAGCTTATAACAGCTCAGGACAAGCTTAAAGGGATAGTTCACCCAAAAATGAAAATTCTGTCATCATTTACTCACCCTCATGTAGTTCCAATCCTGTATGAATTTCTTTGTTCTACCGAACACAAAGGAAGATACTATGGAAGTCAATGGTAACACAAAACACCCATTGACTTCCATAGTAGTAAAAAAACTACTATGGAAATCAATGGGTGTTTTGTGTTGCCATTGACTTCCATAGTAGTTTTTTTTTTCCTACTATGGAAGTCAATGACAAAATATCTTCCTTTGTGTTCGGCAGAACAAAGAAATTCATACAGCTTTGGAACTACATGAGGGTGAGTAAATGATGACAGAATTTTCATTTTTGGGTGAACTATCCCTTTAAACCAGCTCATGACCAACTTAGGACCAGCTTAAACTAGCTGCCATACTTTAAAACATATCTAACCAGCTTTTTTTTTCAACAGGGTAATCAATCTTAGAGTGCATTGCAACAAGTAAAAAGATACTAAGGGTGTACTCACACTAGGCAATCCGAACCGTGCCCGAGCGCGTTTAACCGCCAAAGCGAGGTTCGTTTGACTAGTGTGATCGCTCCAAACCGTGCCCAGGCATGGTTCATTTAGCTGGCCCTGCAAACATTTAGCAAACATATTCTATTACTACTGCTAAACTGCACTTTTCAATTAATTGACTTTAATCAAGTATATTTAGGTTTATAATGGCTCTGGTTCTCACCTTATTGATGAACAGGAAGTGTAGTTTGCGAGTAAAGCTGGAAATTATTCCATTAACGTCACCTGCCTCCGTAATAATTCTCTGATGCATACAAGTGAAAATAAATGCACGGCATGAATTATAAATTAATTATTCGGCAGAATATTAGCGAAAGTGGTTTTCTCCGTTATCACGTACATGACGTAAGCGTGCTCCTGCCCGGAGTTTAGTGCAAGTGTGAGTGCAGGCCAGCGGGTTCAAGACAACCGTGCCTAGTGTGAGTACACCCTTAATTCACTACCAAAAGGTAATAAATATTTCTAAACACAACCAAATGAAATTCAGTGGAATTAGATTGTATCTTGCTCAATATTTGTTTGTGCTGTATTTTTTATGTCATCTTTGCAACATGCTAATGCCAGCCTCTGGTGAAAGTCACCGTACAACTCAAATTTTCTCAAAGTGAGAGGACCCTGCCTGTTCATTTGTTCTAGGATGTGAAGAAGAAAGGGTGTATGGGAGAGTGTGCCATTTTACAGTAACAGAGTGTTTTTACACTGCAGTGGAAGGGAGGGCCTGCGGCTCTTTTAATTGGCTGCGTATGAAACAGCTGTCATGCCCGCCGTTTGGGCTGTAAGTCTTAATTAAACAGAAGTGCATGCTGGGCCGGCTGCAGCCTCACTGAGAAGCGGAAGATGTTGTGTGAATCACACTGATGTCTCACTCGCGCAAACTCACAAGTAGATACAGTCACAAAGGGTGGTGTATCTGTGAGTCCGTCTCTCTCCATCACATCACCTCCATCACTTAAACAGACATGCAGCAGGATGCTAACAGACAGCTTTGCTTATGCCATTGAAAGTTTACTGTAGTCCCAACGCACTAGTCTGCTTGAGCAGTGTTAAGAGAAGGACGCAGTGTAGATGCAATGGAGGCTGTTAAAGGCTCATCTTTTATTCAGTAGGGATGCCTGCTGATTTGAGGCACTCAAATAAGAGATGTGACTGTGCTAATGTTGTTCCCTCTACAATCAAGATTCATGAGGCCTAGGTGCATGTCTGTGCCTGAAAGAGAAAGGAGAAGTAAGGGAGAGGGTACAGCTTTCTTTAGATTTCTTTTGCTCGGCTTCAAAGCATTGCTGCATTCTCAGCACGATTTCTATTTTTAGCGGCCTCACTGCATCAAAGCTTTAATTCCCTGTACGTATACAAATGAAACAATTATTTAGAACTCTTCACCAGGCTTAGATGCCGCAGTGTGACACACATCAGATAGTTTTCCCATTATTTACCTTGTATATTGCATAAAGCCTGTTTTACACCACATGAAAATGTGCCTTATTAACAGGTTGCAGCACTCACACTGCACGCTTAAGCAGCACTTCAAGTGGAGTTTCGAAAGGGAGTCATTTTGTGCCCTGTGTAGCACGGTGATCTCAGAAGAAAATATGTTGGAAATGCACTATGAACCTGTTTATCAGCACAATTGGAAGCAATATAAGATTTTATGAAGGAGTTTTTCTGAAGTAATATAAAACAACAGTGAACTACTCACGTTGTTTGAAAAAAAGAGCTTTTAGGCATGATGGACAGGCCCTCTTAACATGCATTTTTGGTGATCAGATCATGATCGAATGGCACTTAACATTAAAAGCCCAGTAAATGGTACAGTAAATGCACCAGAGATGCATTAGAAAATACATTTGGAGAGGGTCTGAGAAAGATTGTAAACACATTTAATGAAGATGTGTTTTTGTTGCACATTCGGCTTTGTAAGAGGTTGCGCTGCAAATAAAGCAACACATACAGTATGCCACTTTGACGTACTGAAATGTTAAAGCGTTATTTTGTGGGGTTGTGGCAGTTTCTTTTTATTCTGGTCTAAGAAAGTAAACAGACACAGTTCTCTTGTGATCCTCTCACTTGATTTAATAATCAATACCCCATGAATTATTGCACTGGACTACACTTTTTTCATGTGTATTGTTTCACTCACTCACATTTTCTTTGTGTATTTTTGTGGAGACAGTGAATTTCCCTACTTTTCATCACTATTCTCTTTCACTGTTTGTAAAAAAGGGAAACACAATAGGCCATACAGTATACTTTACCAGATTCGGTTTCATGCCGTATCAATTAATTACCATTTGGATGCAAATTCAATTTCACAACGATCAAGTTTGTAATTCCTAAAGGCCAACTCCCGATAGTCATTTCATAATCAGTTCGGTAACTCGAAAATCACTTTATTTTCTTTCATCTGAGCCTGCTGTTGTAATTAGGCTGCTGCATCATTTACAGTATGTGCTTCTTTTGCATGCAGTGTGAAACAGACCTTGAGATTCATGCACAGCTGCTCTTTGCAACAACAGTGTGCTGAACTCACAGAGGAGAGCTGGTGAGAAGACAATGGCATCTGAAAATTTTACCAGTTTGCTGAATTTGCATGATTTTCTCCTTCACTTGTCTGACTTCCTGTCTTATACAAGTAGTACCTTTACTTTTTATACTGCTAAAGGTGTTATATCATACCATTAGTCGAAGGTTTATTGTTTTGCCATTTAATTTGACCATTTAGTTTGTTCTGTCCCTTTGCATTTTTTTTTGTTGCTACTGCGCCTTTAAGACCTGTGTAAACAATTTAACTGTGACAGATTCACAAAACAAAACAGCTTGAAATGTGCCACATAACCTCTTAAGGTCAGACTTAAATGTTAAAAATAAATTTTAGCTTTTAGCTGCTGGTTTCCAGCATTTTGATCTTTTAGACAAACATTTAGAGCAGTAGGTGCTACACACAGCCAGGAAAAGCACAGAGTTTTGTGGACTTTCTCACATTTTACTCTTGTTTAGGAATAATAGTGTCTGTCCTACTTCATACTTGTATCGTTGTGGCTTGGCAGGCTAAGTTTTCAAACATCAAAATTAATGTGGAATCGAGGATGGTTATATGTTAGTGTCTTTTAATATTTTATGACATCAGATCTGATTTAGCATTTTAGATTACATTTAGTATTTTTGAAAATGCAATTAAGTTTGAATTTAATAAAATAACAGTATGGATGCTTTATTAGCCGTGCACGCTGATGGATGGGTTCGGTGTGCGCAGTAGGTCATTCTTTTCAAGTACATATAGCATCAGCACGTACACTGTCTGCGTCAGAAAATGACGTCACATGGACTGTCTACAAGCCAGACAAGGTAAGTATACTTTGGTCTTAACTCAAATTAAATAAAGTACACATCCAACAGGTAGTTGGACAAACCCACAGCTTCTAATTTAATACTTTTACACGGCCTGCTAGGGAGGCTTGCCTTGAAAGAAACACGGAAACAGATTGCGACTTGGCAGGAGCAAACAACAACAGCAGCAGCAGCAGGCATCACTGTAGCCCGGGGCCTCATCTGTCCGACTGAATGCTTTGCTTTTTTTTTTTTTCTCATTCTTCCGCTGTCTCTCATTTCTTCTCCTCCGCCACCTCACCTTTCAGCCCTTCATGTCACGGAGCTCCGCCTGACTGACGTCTCTCCTCTGGATGGCTGACACCAAACAGGAGCTGGATTCACTTCCCGAGGCAGTCAAGAGGAGCTTGGCTCGTCCTGCTGCGGCACATCTCTAGTTATATTACAGCTGGAGTTTAGAAAAAGGCTTTGTGAAAGATTTCAAAAAGAATACTCAGCGAACAAGCATTTACTCAAACTTTTCACTACAGAATGCAGCCATTACTAACCATTAGCATTGGGGCAGGAAAGAAAAAGGTGAAACTTGAAAATGGTAAAGTTCGATGTTTATTTATTCTTTTTCCACAAATAAAAAGAAAGTACTCATGCTGAATCATCACAGGAAAGAAAATAAAGGCTCAGTTTATGTACCAGTACCAATCTTGCTCTCCTCAGGACATTAGATGATAATAGCACTCTATGAAGTTTGGAATGCAGTAAAAAAGTCTAAGCTTTAGTCATGTCCTCCTCCACATAAATGGGTGTGTGTGTGTGTGTGGGCATATCAGTGTGTGTATTTGTGTATAAGCAAATGTGTTTAAGGTCTACATGACCTAGTCCTCAGCTGTTTTGATGACCTGGAACAATGTGACGTTGTAGAGGACTTGGTGTCCGTTGTTCCAAGTGTAGAGCACTCTTTCTCGGGGGTTGTAGTCCATCATGGAAATGTGGGAGTATTGGTTATGGAAGGGGATGTCTGTGTACTCATAGGTTGAGGTGTTGGTGTAATATGCGAAGTAGATCTTAGCACCGGCCAGGTGGGAGTTGGTGACGTAGAGCGTGCCGCAGATCATGAACGACTCGCCGGCGCTCCGTTTAGGGAAGCCTGTGTCCCACGTCTGAAGCACTTCGAGGCTTTGTGGCTCCAGACGGCTAATGACGATGTTTCCAGCATTGGGAATGGTGGTGTAGACGGCCCATAGCCCATTCTCGTCGGCCATGAGGTCGATGTCGGACGATCCACCCCAGGAGTAGGGAAAGGTGTTGTTGTAGCCCGCGCCGCTAAGGCTGCGCTGCACCAGGATGCTTCGGGATCGGAAGTGGTACTTGATGAGGATGTTACTCTGGTATTTGTTGTAGTAGAGGGAGCCGTTGTAGACCACGTGACCCGTACCAGCCCAAGGGTGGGGCAGGAGATGTTGCACAAAGTTCTGGCCTTTCATGAAGTCGTTCATTGTGCGGTACTCCAGCACACGACGTCCCTTAAAGTAACCGTCCATTGACCACACCTGAGACAGAATAAGATATACAAATGTAAAATGCATGATAGATACAAAGAAAACAACAAACATACAGAACAGTCCAAATATATAGAGCATGGTGCTGGTCATAGATTCGTTTCCAATGGAATGCATGGAAACATTGTGAATATGCATCGGCATAAAAGTTTAAATCCATTTAAAAAGTGTGCATCAGATACAAGTTGGCATTTGTATCACAATGCATCACTGCTGCTACATGAATATGACGTATCACAACACTGTGGAGATGAGGCATGCATCATATTTTTTCCATTGCATCGTGTTGCATTGAATCGCATTGTGTTGAACTGAATCTAAATCGGATTGCACTGCATCATAAGGCTGAAACCTATCGCATCGCATCAGTAGCTGATTCATATGTATCTTTAAGATGCACATCCCTAAGATGTATATACCACAGTGTTGTTATATGCAGTGTTATTATCATTTTAAAAAAATTACGATATTTTTGTTAACATAATAAAAATAAAAACTAGAAACTAATTTGAGAAATGCAACACATTTTGAAAATGATACTGCTTAACTTTGGCAGCCCTAAAATACTGAAGCTAAAATGAAAAACAGAAGTAATCTCTGAAAACTAAAAATAAAATGAGTTAAAAAAACAAATACAAAATAATGGTGAATAAATAGAAAATAAAAGATAAATAAAAACTCTTAATTTGAATGAAAGTGTCTAGCCAAATTTTCTTAGTCATTAATCCATGTTTCATGACTGTGTGAACTCCTTTGTACAAAAACACTCACAAGCCGTGTTTCCATTTCCATTAAACACTTCCATGTTTTTTGGATTATTTTCAAATCAATGCTGGAGGATCATCAAGTTTTACATAAACTTGGCATTCATGCAGCTTAAGTGCTGGTGACATTAAAGCTAAGTGGGCACATACAGGATGTTAAGACATTTGAATTAAAAATAATCAAATTGGACAAGAATGCAAAATAGAAGAATTTTCACTAGTGGACTTTTTGACCCCGTTTGTAATTAGGAGGAGGAATCAGGCAAGAAATGAAAGCTGAGATTTCTGTTCCGAGAATAGAGTAGAAAGAGCATATACCTGGATGAAAGTACAGTACATCAAAAGAGACGCCATCTCCTGACTTACTTTTGAGAGAGTGACAGCAGAGCCTTTCTTCCTGTGTAACCAGCGGTGACTCTCACTGTGCACAGTCTAGGTGTGTGTGTGTTGTCAAATCTATTGATCTGCTCCCTGTGTGGGAGTGGAGATGCTGTATGTGCTCTGCACTTGGCTGCAGCAGTTGTTCCCTGCCCTTTTCCACTCCACATTCACAGGAAATCAATCCTGTTAGCAGTTCTCCATCTCTCTCTGCCTCTCTTCTCCTTACTCGCCGCCACTGTATGAGGCTGAAGTATCTATCAGGCACACAACAGCCATGCTGTGCCCCCATCTTTACCAAGCCATGCACTGTGCACTCTTTATTAACACATCGTAATGAAACTTCAGACAGTCAGCTTATTTAGGATGGTTATTATGTTCTTTCTCCTGCATAATGAAACCCCTCTGAGGATTTAACGCTCCCCTGCTATCTTTTGCCTCCTCTCCTCCTTCCTCCCTCCCTCCTGCAGTCTCCCTCCCTGCCTCTTCCCCCATTTCTCATTCCACAGGGAGATGCAGTGCATTTTTATTTTTAGGCTACTGTGGGGCTGCGTGGTGACTGGAGAGGAGGAGAGCAGGTGACTTATGGACAGGCAGGATAATTGGAACATTAAGTATAGCATTTCCTTTGTGGGCTAAACGAGTCCCTGTAGATCGGTGAGTGGAGCTGTGGTCACATTGCGGTCTGCCCATCTCCGCCTCTGTGTTCCCTTCTGAGAAGAATGGCATATTTTGTGCTTTGGATGCTGGAGTCCGAATCTTTCCTAGATGAACCTGCAATGCTGTGTGTGTGTGACATTGTAAATCTAGGGACAGTGAATGCTCAGATGCCTGCCAGATTGATATGACCATTATCCTGATTGCAGTGATTTATTTGTCACTTTACGTGATCTGTGATTGATATTGGCGAGTGATGTGATCATTAAAGCCAAAGATAAAGGAGTGTATCAGTGAAGATGAACTTTCGACTTGCCCCTTGAAACAGAATAATTGATGATCATTGCCTATTGTCCTCTCCACGTCAGTCCTTTTATAGTGGAAATTTTAAAAGACTGGACAGAGGGAAAAGTAGATAGATTACCTGCGTTGAATGTTTTTGAATTAAATTCCTCTACCCTCCATTCTAATTCCATTTCAGCTTCACACTCATGAATTTAAAAGAGCAAATTTATTCAATCCCTCAAACCTGTTCTCCACTGCACTGTAAAAAAAGTTAGCAATGCTAATCTTTTTTTAACAATCCTCTTTCTTTGGATTTAACGCCTTCTACATAATATGGGTAGTATTTGCCTCTTAAAACTAAAGGCAAACATTTATCCTGACAGACAAATGTATTAAACAAGTTGCAATGAGATGCACATTTACAGTACCTCAGCACACGATTCTCAACCATGGTGAGGATCAACAAATTTTAAATCAGTAAAAATCCACATGACAGCTAACTGACAGTGACAATAGCAGTAGCAGCATAAATAAATAAAATAAAATAAATGATAATATAAAATGTTTTCAAGCTGCAATATATATCCAATATAATTACAAAAGTGATTTGGTCAAGAGAGACATATTCTTTCATTTGTCGTTTGATTAACATGAATGACAGACAGCAGGAATATTAGACTGCTGTCACTTTATGAGCTGCCCGGATGCAAAATACTGTTACACGTTTTCTTTCTCAGCTGTTTGCTTTCACTTGACCTACTGTGTTCATGGGAATAATTGCAAAGACAGGCATTTTAAGTGGCAAAATAACTCTCTCTGCTCTACGAACACCGTATTCATGTGTGCGCGCCTCTTTGACAGTGCTCAGAAACAGCGTGCGCATATAGCGTAAAGTTTTCATGACCACACAGCACAGCAACGTCATGTGAGCAACCGCCATAGTTCCAGAACTAAAAGTACAGTACTAAAGTACTGGGACGATTTTGTGCGAACTATTTCCCAGTACTATTTAAATGGTTGCATTCGCACCAAGAGTGGGTACTAGGAGGTGACGTAAGCCGGTTGACAGCGACGTCATTTGTGTGCGGCGTTCAACAAAGAAAACAAAGAACAACTAAAAAGAACAACGTTAACAACAGGAGGATGGAGGACGCTGTGACCGGAGCTGTGTTTTTGTTATGTCTCGCGGGTTTCACAATAATGGATATGGAATGTTGATGTATACATCAAGCGATTGAACAAACGGAAAGCAGGACTAAGAATCTCCAACGAC
>SCHK01116126.1:18750-38453 GCA_004124795.1 Poropuntius huangchuchieni
AGCGATTAACGTTGATTTGATTACACAGATCCTATTTAAACTGAGCTGACCTAGACAAGGACGTCTCTGCATTCAATAATGAAATGCCTTTAACTGAAAATTGAGTGTTTAATCTTGTCATTATACATTACTGACACTCTCCTATTCTCCTATTTGATACTGTTCAGTGCTTTGACACAATCTGTATTGTTAAAAGTGCTATATAAATAAAGGTGATTGATTGATTGACTGGTGCCATGACCCAGATATGGGTTTTTGCTTAATTTTAAAAATTTAAATATTATTTTAGTTTTGACCTTTTCTTATTAACTGATTGACCCCTTCCCTACATAAATCATATAGAATAGTCTCCTGAAATCAAGACTCCTTGTTCTACTAAATCTGAAACAACAACAACAAAGACAAGGCTCTGAAGTAAACATGGAAGGGAGTGAGTGTAGGCGTTGTGTGAAGAAAGGGCACACCTAATTTGCTTTATTTTTTTAAGCCTTTTTTTTGGCTGGATATGCTTCAGTACCTGAAAACTCTTGGGGTTGAGGCTGCGTGGATTTTCAGAGGCAGTCTTCAGTTTGCCGTCCACTGTTTTCATGAGGTTCTCTGTGTCTCTTACGTACTGCAGGTCTCTGTACGTCCTCAGATCTAGCACCTCCATGGATTGAGTGATATTCTGAACCTGTTAAATACCACAAAACACAAAGTCAAAACAGTGTGACGCATCAGGGCATTTTTTTGAGGACACAACAGCGTGATGCCTTTAATTTGTTGTAGTTCAAATCAGCCATCCTACATATTCAGACCGCCCACTGAGCATCTTGCCCACATCAACACACAGGCGATGAGAACGTGATTGCTGATCAGCACACACACCTTACTAGCTCCTACATACTCCCACATACTCTCAGAGGCCACATACACACACACACACACACACACACACACACACACACACACACACACACAGACATTCACACACCCTCCTCCTGACTGCTCTTAAGAGAATCAGAAAGGACATGGATTGCATGCTGGTATTCTTCTCATGTCCACACTGATGTGCATGAGGGCTCTTGTCTAATTAGCTGATCTGCATAGCTGTCAGACCCAATGGTCACACTTAGTGCTGAGGATTGTGGATGTTTGGACTTGGGCAAGGGTTAGGTGGGATCACATATTCACTCTGCATTCAGTTATTGTTTGTCATGCATGTCGCAGACTGCTCAGGAGGACTGAGCATATACACGCCCTCACACACACACAAGAGGCTGGGTGGTGGTAGTTTAATTCTGAACACATCTCTCTCAGAGAAGGACTGACCCAGGTGTCCTCATTAGTCTGCGTTTTATTAGGCAGGAGCATTAGTGCCTCACAGCTGCTGGCATAGCCACACACACATTTTATTGTCTGAGTGGCTGAGTTATGTTGCCGTACGATTGTAGATAAGGATGTTTAGACCCTGACAAAGGGGCAAGGCAGGATTTAAGATAGCATTTGTGGCAGGATTTAAAGGGATAGTTCACTCAAAAATGAAAATTCTGTCATCATTTCTGTCCTTACAGTATTGTAAAAGGCATGGGGTCAAAAACAAAAAAGGAATACAGTCAACTGTGATAAACAGATCATTATTAATTCTCAAATCAAATCATGCCATTGGTCAACGTACAGTACATATATGCAGATAACATCAAATATGGCAACGCAAACCTCAAATATCATGGTCACATGACATTAAGAACCAATAAAGCTTGATGTTAGTTGAAATTACACTTTAGTTTGTGTACACTTATGTTAATTGATGCTTTAATTTGTTTTAAGAGTGATTAAAGGCTTTAATTTTGATCTGTTTATCATACAAAGAGATTGTATCACTTCAGAAGGCAATATAGAAATTGAGTCAAATGTATTAATCTCATGCAACCTTTATGTCCTTTTTGGAGCTTGAAAGCTTTGGACTCTGATGACTTTCATAATATGGACAAACAGCTTAAAAATTCTTCAAAATTCCTTCTTTCATGCTTTTTATTAGAAACAGTTTGGAACAACATGGTGGTGAGTAAATTACACAGTTTAAAGTTTTGGATGAACTATTCCTTTAAGGTAGTTTGTGCAGAATATAAATGGATAGTTCAAAAAAGGTTATTCTCAAAAATACTTACTCTTAATTTATGATATTTTGCAGATATTTCAGCTGTTTCTGTCCATACAGTATTACAAAACCTTGATGTTAGTTGACGTTTAAGATTCCTATTTGATTTAGGTTGTGTACACTTTTAATTACATTAAGGGATTGTATTGCTTCAGAAGACCGGAATTTTGTTACCTTTGTTACCTTTTTGGAGCTTAAAAATTTTGGACCCCAGTGACTTTCAAAGTACAGACAAAAACAGCTCAGTGTCTTAATACACAGTTTCAAACGACATGAGGCTAATTAAATGGTGGCAGAATTTTTATTTTTGGGTGAACTGTTCCTGTAAGGCAGAGTTTGTGGCAAATTTTGAGGCACAGTTATATTGTGGTAGATTGGCATGACTCTGAGTCATGTGCCTTATTGACTCACTCTGTCTGGAGTCCCAAATTTGTCTTCTCAGGAATCCCTCTCCAAACTGCTTTAATTTCAGCCTCCATTTCTCTGTTTCTCTCTTCATCTCTGCCTCCATCAGCTGTGCTCATTAGCTAGTCAAACAGCTGCTTCCCATTGTAGTGTGATTCCAAAGCTCTCTCTGATTCAGTGAGCGTGATGTTGATGGGGACGTGTGGTTCTTAATGGGCTGCTGTTCACAGATGAGGCTGGAAACCACTGAGAGCTTGGTGAGGAAGGAGGAAATGGGGGCCAGTCAACTGGCTGAGAGACTAACACTCTATTTATGCCGACACTCTGCATTTAACTGCCAATCGATTGAGCTGTGCATATCAGCAGACTCAATATCTAGCCATTTCTCTGTAGCAAAACATCCCTCTCTCTCTCTCGATTTCTTTTTATATTTCAAACTCCCTCCCTCACTCTACATATGTAAAAGAATGAGGTTATATTGCGTGTTGGATACTTCAACTGGTTGACCATCTTCTATGTCAACAAGGATGAGTTCCACCAAACAGACCAGCACAAAACCACCACTTGCCAGCATAATCCAGTCTGAACCAGCATGGAAATTCATGCTGATCTAAGATTGTCTTTTTAGCAGGGCTTTCCATTTCCCCATCTCTTTCCTTTTTACTTCACACCAAGTCAATATGTGGGCAGTAGGGTTTAATAGAGTCTTTTGTGTTCCACAGATGAAAGAAATATATGACACAGACATTGAAAGACATTCTGTCATCATTTACTCACATGTGGAGGATAAATTTTAATTTTTCTGCTCTTTTAAACAGGCTCTCTATGTGAATCTTAGGCTTTTATTAAAGCCCTGTACATTGAGTGCTCCATTTCCTGATTTAGGAGGTACTTTACACTTTTTTTCAGTAGTTCTTTGCCTGGTCTTAGTCTAATGAGCACGATTAGTACAAAAACCCCCCCCAAAAAACATCCTAACGGCTCAGCAGAATGAATCCAATTTCACAGCAGTATTTAGGACACGTCCTCTTTTAGGCGGTTGTTTGCATCATGTACTTTCAAAAACTTTCTCTAATGGGGAACAGTATTATGCAATGTTTGGGACCCATGTTTAATGACTGCGTAATATGTACAAAATATTACTCAACTAGGATTTGCTCTTGACAAGCGTGTGTCATTTAGGTTATTGTGCATGTAAGAGACGAATGTCACCTTCTCCATAAGCTGACGGAGCTGTCTGCTGCGTGGGTCTCGATTACACATGTTCTGTGCTGGAGCCACAACTGTGCAGATACATTTCCCATCTGCGTCCTGTGCCGAGCTGTAGATCTGCCAGCCCTCCTCTGGGCTCGGATACAGGGCCTGCATAAAGAAAGACATGGAGGGATGAAAAAAGAGAGATAGCGAAAGATGCATGAGCAGAATAGAATGTGGCATCTCTGAGAGGAGGACGTTTTGATCAGCTTAGACACTTGGAGGAAATAGAGCTGCTTTGGATCGATAAAGCTGCTTTTTCATTGGGGGTGGAGTCAGGAGATGGATGTCTTGAAACAATGTTACAGGCTCAAAGGCGCACACACACAAACACACAGAGATCTTTAAGATGCTTTTTATCATAATAGGGATTTCCATTGATTTCTACGTATAGTGGTTTGTATCCATACTATAGAACTAAAGCTCACACAAACCTTTATGCTTTTTCATTAATAGAATAGCGGTGTGAAGTAATATTGAATATTAACCTTTTATACTTTCCTTTAAAAGAGGTGATAGTAAAAAGTAAATGGGGACAGATTTGGCAAACAACAGAAATGTAAAGCTTATATTTTTATAAAGGCACTTACATTAATTCTTCTGTTAAGAATGTGTATTAATTGAACTATAAAGCTGTTTAAATCGTTTTTACAAATGGGTTTATGGTGTTGGCTTGGCAACAAAGTTGTAAAATTGGAAATACACAATTAGAAAGCAATTTTTAAACTTAAATCATTGTTTATCTCCCGCGGCTATATTACTGAATGTTTTATTGTATGCTGACTGGCCCCATTTTACACTAAGTGCCTCACTGTAGTCCAGGAAGGACAAGTGGAAATGAATGATTGTGGTAATCAACACTGACACAACTGCCTTTGATTGAGCTTAACTTGTAGTGAACACAATTAGGTATGTTTATGTGGCTGGTGATTTCAGGTTTTACTGTGGCTGCACAATGAATTTCAATCTTGATCACGATTTCTGCTTCTCTCTCGATTTATTAAGCATAATCGTCTGCAATATTTGCCCACTGGCTATTTATCCTGAGAACTGTATTTTAATTTGGCATTTGTGTTATCTTGCATCGGTAAGCCTCCACAGGCTTTCATGTTTGTGGTTGCCAGATTTTAAGAGTTTACCCCCAATCAGAGCTTTTTTCATGATGCATTGTTTTTGCTTTCTGTTTACTTAATCTTCCCAACCTGGCAACCATGTGCACACGCTCACTCTACTTTACAGAAAAAGCCCAGATGAGCTAAAAACACTGGCAAACAATTTAGTTTAGTAATGTCTATTGAGATATTCTGCTCAAATAAAAGTGTAATACAGCCAGTCTGCTGTAAAATAAATCTGCGAGCAAAACATGCAAGCTGATATTATCTTGATGTGTGCATATGTGAAAGTGCAATAAAAAAAAAAGACAAAAATCATTATTAATTATTATATTTAATTGTGATGAACTGTTTAACCGTTATTGAGCAGCTCTACGTTTTAAAGACTATCGTTAAAGACTAAATGAAGAATAATGCCAGATTGGAAAAGAACAATAGAGGATGTCATTAAAGATAAATAGCATTTACAAGAAAAAGGAGCAGCAATAAAATGTCTCCTCCTGCTCTAACCTTCCCGTTTTCATTCTCTCTTACCCTCTTCGGTGTTTTTCACTCTCACTCTTCACCCTCTCTCTCCCCACACTTCCCCGATCAGATTAAATGACCGAGTGGACAGAGAGACTATGTGATTGGAGAGTAAAGCAGCAGCCGCCCCATGAGCTCACTGTCACATCCTGTCACTCCTGCCAATCCCTGCCATTCTCTGCTCTCTTTCTGTCTCCTTCCCTTTTTCACTCCCTCCACATCGCTCCTTTTCCTCCACAGTCTGTCCTCTTCTCACCTTCCTATCGTTCTCATCTGTCCCTTTTTTCCTGTGTCTTCAGCTCTGTTCGTCCCTGAGCAATCTCTCACTCTCTCGCTCACTCAATTTAATTCAAATTACGGCAATTCAACTCAATAATGCTTTATTAGCCTGCCAGGCAAATGTAATTTCACAAAATCAAAAGGAATTGATTTGTAAATTTAGGTGCAGAGGCAATGAAAAATACAGGTTTCACAAATAGAAATGATCACAATGAATGTTATTCAAGTCAAATTTGTTTGTATACCTCTTTTCACAATACACATTGTTTCAAAGCAGCTTCACTGTTATGTCTACAGTGCATTCATTGTTGCATTATTTTTCATTTTCATGGACCAATTTCATGTGAAAACGTGAAACTGCAACAATTATTATGCTAAAAACTTTTTTTTTCTACTTGATAATTCACATATTTTGCTGCCATTTATGCTGTAGTGCAGTTTTATCATTTGATGAGTTTCTCTGATGAGTTTCTCTGTAAGCATCACAGAGACTTTGTTTGAGGAAAAACAACTTTAAGTGATTTTTATTTTGGGAAACAGCACAGCCATGTTTCATCTTCTGCTTGTCTATGCTCCCTTAAAAACCAACTCTGATTGCATCAAGCCTTCTCGATTTTTGCGTTTTGACTGTCAGTTGTGTTTCGTTCGACTTGACTTCTTTACTACTCAAGTAACCTGCAAATTTTCGATCCCTTTGAAGGTGTGTATTCATTCATTGTGGAGCTGCAATTCATTTGAACCATCTAATGGTGCTTGTCTTTTCAATTTGATCGGTTTGTTGAATCTGAAGATGCAGGCAAAAAATTGATTGTTGTTTTGATTAATTCTGGCTTGAGAACATTTCTCTCTCTGTATCCGTTTCTCCAATTTATTCTCCATCTCTGCCTCTCCCCTTGAGCACATTTTCGTTTAGGTAGCATTGGTTCCCTATTTTCAATAACAACCTAGCTTGCTTTCTCTCTCAAAAGAAAAAAACAAAAAACACGATGATGAAATGACATTAAAGATTAAAGGTCTAAAAATACACCAAACTGTGTTTTTTTTTTTTTTGACCCAGTAGATTACAACACATAAAGTCTCCGATCTCATTCCGGTGAAGGTGCTTGCAAAGCCTGAAGGCATGAGAGACAGACACACATATAATTGCCTGACTCTCAACACACACACACACAGTTCCCAGTGGTTCAGATTCACACTCAGATTTGCTAAAGTTGGTCTAGCTCAAAGTCATTAGCCTCGTTCCTTCTGTTCTTGTACAGTACATGTTGATTTGCATAAGAATGCCACATACTGTTATAAATGGCCATTTTCCCATTTTGTCTGGCATTCAGTGGCTGTCAAATCTAGCAGGGTCCTCGCTTCCATTAGCAGTGATTTTCTGTGCTTCGTGTCACTATCATCAAACGCTCGCTGAAACTGCACTACCATCCTGGATGGAATTTTCCCAGGTGAGCTGATACAGAAATCCAGCTTTCTCCGCGAGATGAACACAGACAGGTCTGCCGGTTCGTCTCTGAGACACGGCCCGCTCCGGTGACCACTCGTGGCCCAAGCATGTCTCGCCCTGGCCTGAAAGAATGCGCTCTTCGAGTGTATTACCACCCTAACATTTCATCATCAGTCTCATTCCCGTCCCGACGGACCTGCGGCTTAGTGTCTGAGCACGTCAGATACGGTTAGCGTCGAGCTCCGGCTCAATCTATACGCCAATCTGCCGCCCGCAGCCCCTCGAGCGGATAAAACTGTCGCATCAATCATCGGTGCGGTACATGCACCTCACATGTTAAACATTGGCGCGACACGTGTGCCCGTCCGACGGGTGGAAGATACGAGCCAGGAGGCCAATGGGGTGCTGCGCTTTCGCATAAATATGCTTTCTGTTCATTAATGTTGCATAAATGTTGAGTTTTAATTTAAGAACTGATTAGAATCACCCCTGGACTCATTACCACCCACCAATTCATTCTGCTGTAATTTCCTCTCATCTACTGCTAATGGCAGAGTAGAGAACGGGGGGCACACAAACACACACACACCCCATATCACTCACAGATGGGTTTTAGCATCTCGTCCTTATTCAGATGTTCCTGTCCTATCCAGCGTTTGTACTGTATGTGGGTGCGTGTTACGGAATAGGCCAGTTATTTATGAACAAACAGGTCAGATGAAATGAGCCACGGTTTAATTAGTAATGGTTGAGCTGTCATCCGTAAACTGCAGGGTGAGTGTATCCGCATGCGCCTGTTTTTTTATTTCTCATTTGCATTTAACAGCCTGCAAATGATCAAATTACGCTGTCAGTAGTGCGCAGTCTGTTTGCTGGCATTTAAGAAGACGAGCGAGTGAATGGAGTTGCTGATCATATGTTGCGTATCCTAACCAGGTGTGACACGATAAAGCAGAAAGCAATATATGGTACGCCTTCCATGTTCATTTTAGTTGTCGTCCTAACCTGCCGGGGTCATGGTAGATGATGAGCAACACTTTTTGTCAGCTGCTTAGTTTCTATTTCTGTCGTCTGCAGTCAAATCACATTGGTCCAAAATCCCTCTTTACTGTAAATCACTGGATTCCTCATTTAAAAAGTTGCACACAAGGAAATGAATAGTAGCTAGTTAAAAATCATATACACTTACATGAGATAATGCCTAATAAAAGCAGTTTTATTCTACATTAAGCGGGTTAACTCAAGGAGGCGGCCATGTTTAATCACATGACACACTTGCACCTCTATTATTGGATGCAGTCACTTGTGGAATAAATTAATCATGGTTGACGGCAATTATGTGGCTGACAGCTCTTGAAGTGTAGTCTGAAATATCGTAATTACAAGTTTCGTGCACATGAATGACCGTGCAAGTCCCATTCATGGATGGGAAACTCGGAATTCCAGATGATACACGAGTGGCTGGGTTGTGACATTGAGGGTTGCATTTCAATTTGAAACATGGTGGAAACATTAATCTATTATATACATAATATGTCTATATACTAATCTGTAATATGCATAATACATCATGTAATACATCAGATGTATGCTATGCATAAGTAATAGAACTGAGTAGTCTTCATAATGTTGAATTCAGATAGTTGGGTTAATTGTTAGTTTCAATATAATTGTTTTGTTTAGGCTCACATTGACCAACGCCCAAATCTGTAGGTTTCTCAGGTGCACTTGAAGGCAGCTTTAGAGCATTACTCTATCATACGTCCAAGCCGTTTTTTTTTAAGCTTTGGCCATGTTTAGCATGAGAATTCAACTCTTTAACAGTGTAGATTACACACAATGCATAAAATAGCATTAGACCCCTCCTCACTCTTTAATATAAAGCATTCTCATGTTTTGGGCAGCTTAGTGCAGTTTTCCAAATAATTGATTTTATCAAGGCAGCCCCAATTACAAACCCCCCCCCCCAAAAAAAAACGTAGAGTGCCATTGTATAAATTCTGTGTTAAATGCACTCCTTCCAGGTTCGTACATGTTTTTTTAGAGCATGGACCATGATATCATGAAGGGTACAATTTCTTGTATGGGTATTTCTCCCAGAAGAGCACCCAGACGCACACATCGACCTGGGGTGTGTTTCCTAAAAGCATCGTTAGCTAACTATGGTAGTTAGTTCCATTTAACTCTATTAGTAATGAAAGAACTAGTGACCACAATTGCGTTTGGGGAAACGCACCACAGTGCAAATCGAGAGCAAGAGCATGGCCGTCAGCGTCATCGGCAGCGCTACACAGGACTTGCTCCAGAAAAATGTCTCTAAAGCGGTGTGTTTTTGGATTTGAGGAAAAGATAACCTTGTTCAGCTTTCCAAAGAACCCAACGTTACGTCAACAGTGGATGCAGTTTAATTTTCCGGGGCAGCAACAGAGTTTCGCAATTGTTTATTTGTTCCTGTCATTTCGGTGACGAATGTTTTATTTGGCCCAGTTCGGCGCTGGATTTGCACATCATTTTATATTAAAAGATAGAGCTGTCCTAGCGATAAAAGATCTTAGTCATGACTTAAACTCTTCTGAGATATGAAGGATGCCGCACTACTCTATAGGTACTCAAGGTTAACATGAGACTGGGTGAAACTGTGTATGTTATCTCCCCTTTAAATGCTTCATAAGCAGACTAAACAGACCACAATATAGATTTCATCGAAATATTTTTTGTTAGAAATGATCTGTAAGTTTAAAATTTTCATAGGAGTAGTCACAGTAAAGGAACTGTTGTAATGGACAATACATTGAATATAATTACTACTCTATGTTCTGATGAGTGCATAAGTGTGTTCCTCAAACTATTTTTAATTTAGTGATTTTAACTTCTGCTTCAGAATTTTTGGCAATTTGTTTTAGATTTAAAATGTAAAATTTCTAACTTCTTACAAAAAAAAAAAAAAAAATTCTGATTAATTGATTAATCAAGTAAATATTATATAAAACAGATTAATAAATACCCAATTATTAACTAACCATTAGTTGAGGCCCTGTTTGTCACATTGTGCTGCATTTTTACTGGACAGAAAGATTTCTTTTCTCTGGAAAGCTGTTTTGTTGTACCTGGTCAGAACACTATGTGAGAGCCTAAATTTGTTTTGAGCTCTGAGCCATTACAAGGATAAGAGCAGCATTGAGAGCAAGGACTGATGGGAGATCAGAAATCAATTTGGCACATTTCACTCAATAGGGATGACATCATGGCTCAATGGCGTCCTAGGCACCACAGAGGAATAATCGGCAAGTTGAGAGCCTAAATTGATGTCCCACAGGCCCAAGCTCACTTAACCAACACCTCCTACTCCAACACAAAAATGTCAAGTGAAAGGCATGGAGAAGAGCACACTGATAGCTTCACAGAGAGACTCAGAACAACAGACCAAAGGAGGAAAGCACCTGGTGTGAGGGCAATAGATAACAAGATGCTGCAGCTAGTGTTTGTATGAGCGGGAGGGACAGAAACACCGAAAAAAAACCCACAGAGAGTGAGAGAGAGAGAGAGAGAGAGAGTGACAGCACCGAGTGAAAGCAGAGAGCTGCTGAGGGGGAAGATGCCGAGGTCTAATTTCAGACCTAGAGTGGCAGTTTCTTACTCAGCCGAACCGCTGCCAAAGCCTGACACCAGCTCCATTATGTGCCCAGCCCTCATTGTGAGCCCCACACACTGCTCGACCTTTACCAGCCTCGATCCCGCAGTCTGATCTTCAGCTCCGGCTCGGTTGGAAACCGTCACACACATCCCACACACTCCCTACTGAGGAGAAGCCACCCAGGTATTGACGTCCAATTGCGAAAACGGAAGGTGATCAATAGGCACTGAGAGTCACCTCCCGAACTTCACTTCTGCTCGTGATCTCCGGCTGGCCTTTACTTTGAGGTCACTATTAACACATTACGGAAAAGATTAACCAATTACAGAGGCACGCTTAGCCCCCGAGACGTCTGTGGGTTTGAACCTAGGGCGGTTTTCATTAGACTGAGCTCTGAGCTCGGCACTGTAGTCTGGGCGTAAATGAGATCGTAAATCTGTAGGCTCCATTTCATGAAAGTGACAGGAAGTCTATTACAACTTTCATAAGAAGCGTGTGGGAGATGGCCACGAGTTGTTTTCTACAGAAAGACCTTTATTGGTGCTTGGTGAACCCGGGTTTCCACAGTAACAAGGAGAGAGAAAATTGCCTTATTTTTCTCCTCAGATGTCCTTTAGTGTGTTTTCGTTTTTCTGACCTTTTTTTTTTTTTTAAACCATTCTCTCTCTTTCTGTCTCTCTTTTTCATCAACATAAGGCTTTGGAGTGGAGCTTTGTGATTACATATCACCCTGAAGCCCAACATTGGCATCTGTCTCCACTCTAAAACATGGATGTGAGCTTCTGCCATGGCTCCGAGCGCTGCTTTTATCATAACATACTTCCATAACACTCATGAACAACTTTAAATATCCAGTACTCTTGTAAAGCACAGATGCTGATGCAAATGAACATGAACGTCATGCATACACACAGTTGCTAGTGTTCCCTCTCTAAGCTCTAAGACACAAAAATAGAGCAGCATAAAACTGGAGAACGGGATATTACTCTGTTTGCCCTCTGAGAGCATTTAGATGCTCAATTTCCTACAGGCACTATTAAAGATTGCCCTGCTTTTGCCTCTGAAAATAAAGGATTCTGCTACCAATTTTGAGCATGGTATTGATAAAATGACAGAAATGTTGGAAGAGCTTCCACTCCAATAAGATCCCGCTTCCTCATATCTGCAAAGGTGCTAGTGAAGGGGCTGAGAGGGTCTTGTATCAAAATGATTTACAGTTTCTTAACCACAGGGATATTAATATTTATGTGAAGGTTGCTCACAGTCCTTTAGCTTGTCATCAAAGACATCAAGAGTAGTTTCTTGTTAATCAGCACCTTTCTGAGGTGGAACCATATAGGTTTATATTACATAGAGAAACCTATTAGACATTAGCATATACATTCATCCGAATGGCAGTTGCTGGGCTGCCATCTTAGCTTACTGGACCACATAACTTTTTAAGCTAATCATCTGATCTGTACATAGTGACTTTAGGCCTGCAGCGAAATGATGTCATGTCAGCGCTGATTGGCTGATTCACCACAGTAACAAACATAGTCCCAAAACATTCACTAAGATATCCTGAGCTGTGACTCAAAAGCAGCAGAATGGGGAAAAAAACATTTTAAGGTCCATTATATGCTTTTAAGAGCACTCCAAATCAAAATTGTGCAATGGCCAAACACTGACTTTATTAAAATGAATTTATATGCTTACAGCTAATTTTGAAGGACTGCAAATGGACAAACGCGCTTTTCACAGTCAGATGGTAACAGCATCTACCAACATGGGCTAACGAGACTTTGACCTTTTGTATCAGCCCGGAAAGAGTAAATAAACGTAAAAAATAAGGTGAGTCTGGTTAGATGTCCCTTCTAAGGCTGTAAATCTCAACGTTGTCATCTGTGGGTGTGTGTGGTGGTGACAGCAGCCAAAGTGGTTCAACCTCACTTTCTCATTTAGAGATCCCTGGTGGGCAGCAACAGCTGAGCAGAGCTGTGTTTTGGTGCTTTCATAACAGACAGATCTGAGCCACTCCAATGAAAAAAAGAAAAAAATCCAAAGCTCCATGTTTCCAATTCCCAAAGAGTCAGTAGAGTTTAGCAGAATGTTGTTTGTGGTGCTTATTTATGCATATCGGTTTCCATGACGTTCCTTTAATATTTTGGTCCCATGAAAATGAGAAACAGCGGCTGATATCAGCCACATGGGCATGTGGCTTTGTTAAGCGTTTGTGTTCATTACACATTTGCTGCAAATTGTCCTACGGCTTCTCACTCGCCTCTCATTTATTTCTCATAATCAAGGAGACAGTTAGTGTCAGACTCACCCCTGAACCAGCGGTATTTGCCACACACATTCGCCTACCCGCATACATGGAACAAAATCTTTACCCAGCAATCATTGTGGTATTAAGACGTTTCTGTATACTTGCTTCTGTGCAGCTCTGCTGCTCTTGCTGTGCTTGATTTTTCCTCCTTATAGGTGAAGTGTAACTTAAATTACAAGTAATTTGTAGATTAACTAAAAAATGTGACTTCGTCGTGCTTTAAGTATCTCATTTTCAAGCCATCCAAGGTATAGGGGTCAATATTTTGAAACATAAAAAAGTTCATCCATCCATTATAAAAGTACTATGCACAGCTCTGGGGGGGTGAATAATACTTTTATGATGGATGCATGCGCTTTTTTGGCCTTCAAAATCTCACTCACATTATAAAGCTTAGAATAGGCAGGACATATTTTAATATAACTCAGATTGTATTGGTCATATACACCGAGAATGAGTAAATTATGGGGTAATTTTTATTTTTGGGTGAACTATCCCTCATGAACATCAGCACCTGGCTTTGTGTTTAAGCAACTCCATTAATTTGGGGTGAGACTACCTGTTTGAATATCGGGATAAAATTAGTGTAGGGCAGAATAGGCGGTGGGAAAAGTGAGAAAGCATTTTTACAATTCTGTTTGGTATCACTAGTAGTGGAGAAATTGCACACTTCACCTCTAAGTGCAGTGATGATCTTTACACGTGACGAGTTCACATGACTTAGCAGCTGAGCTGAGAAGTGCAAAAAAGAGCAAGTGAAGCGCAGTGTGATTGTTGCTCAGAGCTGATGGAATACGGCACACTTAACGTGCAGCACTCACATGACGGTAGACAGGACAGTCACGTGGGTCCTAGACCATCATGGTAGCATGGAAGACAAGTTGCTTTGAAGAGAAGAAAGGACTTCCCTGCAGCGTGTTACGAGTCCATCAGTCACTCTTCTTCACGGACCACACCTCCATTCTGCAGCTCATTTCACATGATCATCACCTCATCTCAAGAACAGAGGGATGCATCTCTCTCTCTGACTGAGAGCAAGCTGCTTTTGAGATTAGATTTTGAGTCTTTGCAAAGCCAGATCGCTTTGGATGGGTTCACACTTATCACAGAGAATAAATAAGTCCCCGGCATGAGAGTAACATCTGTCTAATGCCTCAAATCTAAAAGCGAAGGCCTTCGCTTCAGGGAAGATTGGGGAAGATTGTTTTTTTCACGTATGCTAATTTCCCCTTGGTTTTTCCTTGAGGTGAAGTGAGGCAATGTTTTAAAGTGATTGCTTGAAATGAGATACGGGGGAGTTCACAAATGCTAATGTGTTTTGGGTAATGATGACTACCGATAGCGGAGCTTCAATGGGTGCCACTTTAGCTAAATAAATAAATGTCCTGAACAATTTTGGCTCATTTTCCAGTAGTTTCCACTTTGCAGCTATTTAATATATGCATTATCAAATTTCTAGAGCAAGCACCTAACCTGAGCTTTAGATTTGTGTAGCGTTTAGCCCCCAATTGAGAATGCCAATTGGTGCAATTGGAATTAAATTTGAATCAAAGTAGCAAGCCGGATCCAGAATTGCAGTTCAAATTTGATTGTAAACAAGTGTAAATTAAAATGAATTGAAATTCCTGAAGTTCATATGACTATATTTTTATCTTACAAAGCAGAGTTTGTAAAGATAAACTTTGAATGTTGGCTTGACAGAGCAAGGTTGGTATATTTTGAAAACAAGTTTAAAAAACATTGAAGTTTTTGAAGGTAAAATGACACAGAGTGTTAGTGTGTAGAATTACAGTTCAGTAAATTCCTCATCCTGTTATTCTGATTCAATTTAAATTTACATTCATTAAAAGGAGCCAATTCTGAATTTCCTGCTTGGCTTCCTCTCATTTACCCACATACCAAGCTTAACTCCTGGTGACTGCATTTGGATGTATAGTACTCAAAGTGGATCATTTTATGGCGCGCACACAAGCACATGACTAGATGAATAATCTGTAGAGTTTCTATGGAATTCCACACAGCTCTACAGAAAAGGAACCTCCATCTCTGCAGCTTTTAGCTTGTGGTGAGTAGTAACAGTCTTGCAAAGCGAGTGTGAATGTGTTAGACAAAGCTGTGATAGACAGTTTCTGCAGACTCCTCTTCGAAGACAGATGGAAATCAGAGTAGGCATCCTGACCGACCCAAACGACCCCTACAGCGTCTCTCTCTCTCATCCAGATGGAGCGTCGTCCCTGGCCATAAGCTACGCCGGGCAAAGCTTTTATTGAGGGGCAGATGCTCAGATACTACACAGCAGATACCCCAGGCGGTCTCTCAACATTAATGATCCAGAAAACGTTACAGGGATCACATCTCACTCTCCATCCACCCTCTTCCACCTACTCACACCTGGTCCCATTTTTCAATACCCAACAAAAGAATGCACATTCACACATGCAATATAATTACTCGCATGCTGGTTAAGGTTTAAATTTCAGCCATTGCTTACTTAACACCCTTTTAAGATATAACAAGGTGCTTAGCACTAGAGTCATACTTTGATTTTGTTCTTTTTCTGTGTTTTTACTTTAAATGTGACAGCTCTGACAGAGCCAAAGGCTCGGCCTCTCTCCCGCAAGGCACTTAATTCTGTTATGGACAAAGACAAAGCGCACACTTCTCACAAAAAAGTACAGTGGATTTGATTAAAAAAGAGAGCACGAGGGGGTGGGAAAAGAGCAATGGTGCCTCTTTGGAAGAAAAGAGTTGGCTCAAATGGTATTACAGTCTAACCTCATGTTTCAGGACCATCATCTCCAGCAGACGAGACACTGCCTCATGGAGACAATCCTGCCTCCCTGTCTCTATTTGACCTGAACATCAGTCATGAGGCACTTAACTCCTCTCCCCTGCCAAGTGAGGATATCCTCGCAGGAGTCATGAATCTCACCGGGTATAACTTCCTCGTCTATCATCTCCCACTGAGAATCATTCACCCACAGCAGCCATCAATTCCTCTGTAACCAACCCCCAAAGCCAGACACGCATTCAATTTACCTGCCTCTCACCCTGAAAATCCCTCTAGCAAATCTCTGAGGATTGTAACCACAGAGGAGTGTAACTACTCTTTAACACAAAAGGTCCTGACTTATTGGCTTATTCGGATGAGCAAACAGACACAGCGAGAGATAAACAGACAGGAAGAGTAAAAAAAAAAATAAAAATAAAAAAAAAAATAAAAAAAGTGGAGGGTTACGCACACTGACGATCCTTTCCGAGGTGCCTGCGCGGGAGATGGTGGTTCCGTTGAGCCCCACCAGCGAGGGCAGCGTCTGGGACATCCAGTTGGTGACCATGGCCATGGTGCTGAGCACCGCGCCAATCTTCAGGAGCGGAACGCTCATGTCGTCCCCCGGCCGGCCGCCTGGCCCTAGTGCCCCCCCACACTCCCTGGCGCCGGGGTCCAGATGCAGCGCGCAAGAATGGACACGAACCTGATGCGCCCTCCTCCTCCTCCTCCCTCTTCCTCCAGCCAAGGGACAATCGGCTGCACGTGTACAAGAGAGTCTCAAAGGCACCTCACACGTACCAGGCGCTCGGATCCGACGGCATCACAGCGATGCACGACACACGTTATTCTTCAGCCGAAGAGCGACTGCCAGTGCCTGACTCGCACTCCTCCGCTCCCTCTCCCTCTCCCTCCCTTCTTCTCTCTCTCTCTCCTCTCTCGCTCTTTCAAGATGCTGCGCTGCGCATTGGCTGCATCTATCTCTCTCTTTCTCTCCCTTCCTCTTCCCTCCCCTCCCCTGCCTCTCTCCAGCCTCGTTCCACATCCATCCCTCTGTCTTCTTCCTCTCTTCTGGCTCCTCTGCGCTTCTTGATCCCTCTCTTTTGTGAGCACAAAAAAATCAGAGAGGCAGGGGAGATGCACACCCCCAGATCTTTGTGCAACAATCAGCTGTTTGAAGCCGTCGCTGTTTGAAGGGTTTGTCTTCCCTCACAACCGCACAGAGGCGGCTCACAGCTCGAGCTAAATTAGGATCTCTCTCCACGAGTGTGTTGTTTGTATGTGCGTGAAGAAGAGGAGCTGTACTCCTGGAGTGTTTAATGAGGAAGAGGATGAGGCGTTCCAGTCGGCGGCTTTCCCCCGACAGCTCATCAATCACATGTGCATCTGACACTCCCTTAATCAAAGAGTAATGGGAAATCTGACTGCGGATGGGCACGGAGCTGGTGCTCGGCACTAACCAGAGCTGACTGCAGTCCATCAGCAGCCCAGCCATGCAGGCCACTCTCGCTCTCTCCCATCATCTCCAGCCTGAAGCCACATAAGTCACATAATTGAACAGATGAGCCACGTGGAGGCCGTTTAACCTTGAGCGATGGACTGTTGGAGAACCGTGTCATTCAAACCTTAAGTAGTACCAAGTATGCACGATGTCTCAGTTCTTCACTCTTTACTTACAAAAACAACCTGTTCCATTATAATAGCTTGTTTTATCTTCACGAGTTGTTTACCTCAGGTGTTTTCTCACAGATATGTTAAGAGAGCTTTGCAGCATAATAACAAAAATCAATGAAAAGTGACAGCTGCCTGAGACCCTGCGTGGTCTCGACTCACCTGATGGATGCACTGGTACGTTAGAGTTGAACCAGCTCAACACTGCCATCATGTGATTGGATAGAGTATTGCAACTACTGAAATTTTAATGGTACTATTTTGAAACCTATTGAAGGTACTATGTGTCATTTTCAATCAGTGTTAAAATACTCCTTTTTGAGTTTGGTATGAGACTACCTAGCAGACAGGACTTTTTGGCAAACACGACTTTTTTTTTAGTTTTGCTATTCTGTTTGAAAAATTATAACTCCCCACCTTGAAAGTTTGCATGAGCAGGTGTAATACAGCATAACATAGATACACATGTATCTTACGCCCTCTGTGGATTATACAGTAATAACTAGTCACAGCCTGTTGGCTGCTAGGCATCCAGAGCTATCTGTGTTGTTTGTTTTTGTGTCACATCAATAGGAATCCAAAGGTTACACTGAACAGCATGACCTGATTTCTCAGTAAAATAAAGCACACTAAAATGTTTTTTCCCTAGCAACAAGCCATTTGTAAACTCAAAAATAAAAATGTTCATTATTTAATCAGAATGTTCTATCTTCTGTAGAACACAAAAGAAGTTGATTTGCAGAATGAACGTATAATGAAAATGAATGGGGCTCTCAAAGTTTAAAAAAATGATGTAAATTTATGATACAATTAATAGCCATTTCGCAATAACTGTCAAATAATCATGTGCCCTTACATACACATCAGGTTTAGAGACATTTGAGCAAGCATAGAATTTTCATCTTTAGCATACACTAGCGTATACAGCATATGTATAAATAAAACTGTTAGAGCATGGTGCTAACAATACTAAGGTCATGGGTTTCATACTCACAGAAAACACATACTGATAAAATGTAGAGCCTAAATGCATTAAGCAGCTCTGGATAAAAGCATCCACCAAATGCATACATGTAAAAATCAGTAAAATTGATCTGTATCTGTCACGACACAAATCTAACACCTCACCCACAGCTTTCACAAGCTTTACTATCATGCAAAGAGAGCGCAAGCAACACTTTCATTTAAATGACCCCCAAAACAATGTTTCTCTGTGTAGGTTTTTTAAGTAGGATGAAACATTTTCACCCACCTGAGTACACTAACCTTACCAACTGAAGGTTTTCACCAAAGCCTCCTGTTTGAGCCAAAACACTTTCAACACACATTTAAGATAGAGAAGCGCTACACTTCATCTGAGGTTATTTAGATATGGAAATACACAGTATCCAAATACTGTCAGATGTACTTAGCACTTGCTGTATTCTCCAGTGCCTCAGTATATTACTCTGGGCCTGCGTTTGATAGCCTCATAAAATGTATCAGAGTGAGAATTGATTTTGGAAAGACAGACCAAACAATCTTCTCATTCTTCTAATCATTAAAGTAAACACGAAATTGTCCTTCTCAGCATCCAATATATTTTATTAGACAGTCTGTGGTAATGAGGTTTTGCATGATAAAGTAGCTTGTTCTGTGGTAATGTCCACTAGAGGATGCTGTTGTTCAACAGATGGTCAGGTACTGTAAGATCTCTTCTGTGAATGAACAGGTAGAATCAGCAAGGAGACAACATGCTTTCATCCTGACCATTAAATGAGATCAGAGTGAGACTCAACATGGTTTACGTGCGAACAGCAGCAGAATAAAGTTTTTAGTTGTTTGGATCGCTAAACACATTTCTAAATGCAAATTTTCACTTTTGGGTGAATTGTTTCTTTAATAATCCCCTGAAACAGAATCAGCTAAAATATGTACTATATCATAATTAAATTTTAGCTGTAGAACATTTGCGTCAAAATACACGGCTACTTTTAAATGGCTGTCAGTGGCAAAATATGCTTTTATTAACCAAGTGAGTGTACTTACAGGGCCATGCTAACCAGCCAAACTTTATCCCCTTGGTTTATGCAGACATCATTCAATTTGCTCCTGTTTGCTGTTGTATGTACATGACAATTTGAGAGTGACACCTGTAAATACAGTTTACAATCCC